>CAWUFW010000890.1:645000-767500 GCA_963921515.1 Calotriton arnoldi | reverse complement strand
GTCATTGTTAATAAAGAATGGAAATACTTGCATACGATGCAGCTACGTTGTGTGCGTTCTTCCTTTTAACACTAGATGTCGCTGTGGTGTAACATTTTGCAGAGCGTCACACCAGGCTACACGCATTCTCCGAACTAAATGGATGGAAAACCAAGTGTAAATGAAACAAATCTGTGGTTTGAGTGAGCCGGTCAACGTGAAAGATATGAAATGGCTGTAGTCAGTACGACAGTTGAGGTGGACTCGTCTGCAAACATCGGGATTGCTGTGTTGCATGGCACTTGCTTAATGCTTACCTCCCAATTATGCCTCTTCAGAAATCACACATGCTTTAACTCACCGAAGGATTGATTGCTGCGAGGTATTTAAGGACATCGGCTATAAGGCAGGTCATCTGAGCAGTAGATAATGACCGAGAACAAAAGAAAGACGAGTTGTAACAGAAAATCAACACAACAAATTCAAAGAATACCTACGTACCAGGCATTAAAGTACACTATACTTGGCACAAAATATTGGTTTTAATGTAGTTCTTCCAAAAGGAATGGAGCACGATTGATGCACAAGAACTGATCATGTGAGCCTCTCTCTACTCTGTAACCGGATCACTGCAGTCAAACTGAAAATCCTACACAAACCGCTGCAGTGGGTCTCCAGAAGCAGCCCAGAGTTTCCATGCTGGAAGAGACTGACGTTAAACATGATGCTGTTAAAGATAATTCAATGTATAACCGGTTGGACAGCGAGCAATCACTAAACATGTGAATCGTTCAAAATCCTATCACTTGACTGCGGTAGGTGCGTGCTTATAGGAGCCCAAGAGTGTCACACGAACATTTTTGTATATTTTTAAGCCTGGATTTCCAGTTTCATTTAACATGTTTTTTTTGGTGTTTTTTTTGCATTCGCACGTATCCACTCTGTCCAATGCTCGGTGAAATAAATGTCTTTAAATAACCGATTTGAGGAAAGCATGTAGCCGTCCCTGTCCTGGGAAAGAGGGGCGATAGTAGTCTGGGTGTCGCACTGACAGCACAGTGGTGGCAGAGGGAAGAGACCGAAAGGAAGCGGCTTTTTAGGAAGAGGGTTCACCTGCGAAAGTTCGTGCCTTGTGGTAGGAAAGCGAGGAAACACTGACGCCGTCGGAACGGACCTTAGGTTAGAGCGGAGACGTCAGGCGTTAATGCAGGGAAAGAGGGAGTGGACTACCTAGTGAACCTCATTTTGGTCCCAGTCGCATGAAACAATTATGGAGTCCTTGTGCACCTTTTGCAATTTAAGACGAATTTTCAAGGTGTGCAAAATAAACCTCATTCTTTTTGTACGTGTTTAATAAGAGGGCACTGTTATTAATACATTAAACTTGGCCAATGTTCTCAAAAGTTTGCCATTCTATTTTCTATGATGTTTTTACATTCTCATTATACTAAATGGGGCCATTTTCACAGCTAATGTACTACCTATAATACTCAAACATCTTGTATTGCGAAGTCCAGGACCTACGTTTATCCGTTTTACAATTTCTTATAAGCCAATATATAGCACAACTGATTTCTTCTGAAAATATTCATAAGATGTCATGATTTGTAAGAGGCAATTTCTATTAAGGGTGTTCCTAGTATTTTGCACTGAGCTGCTCCCTCAGGGTAGCACTTTCTGGCATTCAAAATTACTACTTTTCAACTATTCTTAAAAATACTTGTGGAATTTTATAACTCTCCCCAAAATATTCCACTACTGGAGTTGGAATAGTAATTTTGACCTTCCAATGTCCGCCATGCCCACTGCTGCGCCGGGTATGCCCAGACGTGGGTCCTGGTCTCACTGTGCCACTGGATTCAAGCTAGCCTGGCTGATGGCCTGAAACAAGTCCCCGGGATGCTTGTTTCCAGTCCAGGGAGGACCTGGCTTGGCAGTTCGGACTGGACTGTTCCCAAGAGGCACAGGGTCAAGACTGATTTGCATATGGCCAGGTCTAAACTGGGGTGGCATGGTGAGCAAAAGAATGATGGATTTAACCCAGATCTCTTGACTGGGGGTGAATGTTTTCATTTGTTCTGCATTCCGTCCATTATCTGTGTCTCTTCTGCTGTTCTGAGGGTGCAGTTCAGGAAACATGAACGAGGGGCCGGATCTCATTCTTTAAATTCAGAGCTATTCACAAACGCAACTTACACTTGTAAGTTAAGCTTGTAAGTTTACTGTTTCTCTTTTGAGTAACTTTGCTACTTGTGGCCATCACAAAATCCGAGTGTGAAGTTACTCAAAAGTGTAGACTTGCACATCTTCCCCCCCCCATAAAACGGGGGTGAAGCCAAATTTACAAGTGTATGTTACTAGTGCCAAAAAGAAACCTAGTAAGTCCATCACCACAAATGTCCAACCACTGGTTCTGCAACACCCTTCTATAGAAAATAATTGAGGTAGTGTCTTAAAATAAAACTCGTTAGGAAATAAGGTTAAATTATTTAAAATAGTTCAAATATAAGTAGTATGATTTAATGTTTACTTTAAAAATAGAAAATATTTATTTAATTCTTTTTTTAATGTAACAATTTTCATGAAAATATCAGTACATTACTTTTAAATAATCTTATACATCACCTTTGATAGTTATTAATGCATATTAAAAGATATTGTTTTACTTTGGGTGGGAATGCTTTTTTAATTTAAACATCAGCAAATATTTGTGTTTAATTTAATATATTTAAATTAAAGATTTATTTAAAAATTGTTACTAGCACGGCAGCATTTTTTCTTTTGTTCTACATTAAAAATAAATATATAAAATTAATTTACAAGAAAATGTTAATTTATTCTCAAATTCAAAAAAGTTACTAACGTATTTTATGATGTAGGAAAGGCTTTGAGTTTAATATCTCCTGTGCCAGCAAACTGACATTTAGCAGTTCTTCGCTGTCATCTTATATGCATAATGCTAGAACTTTAGCTGCGCATTAGAACTCTGAGGTGAATCTACATTTGAGTACTAGGGAATCAGCTGACGGGATATATTGACTCCCCGAGGGGGGTCAGACAAGGCTGCATCTTGGCCCCCTTCCCTTTTTTATTATATATTAATGGAATTTCTAATCACCTAATTATTTAGGAAGGGATGTGCCTAAAATGGGATCCCATAACATTACAATCCTACTGTATGCAGATGATGCAGTTCATATGGCCCATACTGCAAATGGCCTTCAGAGTCTATTTGACGGTTTTTTAGAGTTCAGGGGGGGGTTTAGACCTAAAAGTGAATTAATCTAAATCATATATAATGACGTGTGGCCCCGCTGGTACAAAATCAAAGTTTAATAAGGGTGGACATTACTTGGATAAGGTTAGGGATTTCAATTATTTGGGGGGAAATTTTAGTTTGTCCTGTTCTCGGAAATCTCTTCTGCAAACCCAACAAATGAGTAGGAACATTGAAGGAATTTTTCGTTTCGCTCAAAAACTAAAACAAAAAACAGTAGTGGAGCTTCTAACATTGTAAAAATCATAATGAATTTTTAGTGAGTTGTATGGCGCAGGTTTGTAGGGTCTCTGTAAAGCCAAGATGTTACAACATATCAAACGGTTTTATTCACAGGCTTTTGGCTGTGCCCAAAAACACAGCAAATTTTATTTGTCATGAAGAATTAGGCCTGCAATATCTACAGGATTTGAGTGGACTGGTACCACTTATTCTGTGGATCACATGTTGGTTGACACCGGAAGCAGGTCTGGCAAGATCATGGATCCTTGATTGTTTGAACTTACACAATGTTGGAAAGTTACCATGGCTGAGCTATGTTAAAAAAGATGTTCTATATCCTAGGCCTAGAAGAAATGTTTTCTGATCCACAAAAACTTGGCACAGATGCAAAATCATGAGTGAAACAATGTTTTTGCGAGGTTAAGATGGCTGAGAGATTAGAAAGGGCTCAAAAATGAAGTCCATGGAAGCTTATATACAAGTTGTAACTGTTAGTCTTACTGAATCCCATTTATTATGGTTTGAGAACCCAGCATGTCTTCGTCTTCTTACGTATTTTAGTTTGAGCATGATTCACTTCAAGGTGGCTTTTCCAGAGCAATGCTCATGGTCTCTAAATTTACCATCCTGTCAATGTAATAAAGTAAGGTCTCAGAGCACTTGTCACTTTATATTGTTTTGCATTTTATATTCTTATCCAAGGTCGGTTTACCTTTTACCAGTGTTAAGTAGGGCAAATGTTACACAATATAGATTAGCCCTAGAGTTTTTGCAAAAACTCCCCATGAAAGAGGTTTGTTATGCAGCTTTACATTTTTATAAAGAAAGCCATAAGTAATAGGAAAAGGTATGAATTATTACCATGACACAATTTTTACATGTATTCCATGTTTTATAGGTAATGTTTGTTTTATGGTCTGTAATTGATTATCTGATATACATGTTTTATTCAACTTATAACAGTCATATGTAGAATTATTTAATGCTTTTATGGCGCACTGCCGACTAAAGACGTTTTGACTAGCTGACAGGGTGCTGCTGTTTAAAGTATAATGCTGAAAGTACGTTACACTCTGCATGCCAGTCTTTTTTTCTAACATGGGATGAGGAATATATTTGAGAATTTATATATCATGTGTCCTCACTAACTTTCTAGAGCACTAACCATAATTTCTATGACAAAAACACCAATTTGTGTTCATTAACTGCGGTTTCCTCCATAGGGAATGATTCTACAGTTTTTAATGCCATCAAAATGGCATTCAGGTAGACCTCACATTTATCATGAATAGCAAAAGCTGGTGCTTTAGTTATTCATTAAAACTTCATTGTGAAGCCGCAATAGAACACTGGAGAATCATCTAGCAGGCTGCTATTAGCCGTACATGTTTTACTAAGCATCTCAGACTTTTTCTCACATGCCTGAGGAAGATATATGTAAATTTACAGAAAACGTGTCTTCATTTTACCTTCTGAAACATAATTTCCATTTAAAAAATCTAGAGCAAAAACTGTTTTTCTTTCTAACATTGGTCATTAGGTTTCAGTAGAAGGTCAGCATTTTTCACAAGCTAAAATCGCCTTAGAACTTACCACAATTCCTAAATTTAGTATGACACCACCAATGAATGATTTATAGTGTGACTAAAATCTGTTACCCTTTCTGTGTACCTTTTTGAGACTATCAAAGCCAGACATTCGATACAATGCATTTCAATGCTCCTTGTAACCTTTCACCTAAATAGTCCCATGAAAAAAATATCATCTAACAAACAGTTGTGTCAAATTCACCCCAATTTTCTTAGGGTCTAATTTACAATAGCAGTATTATCTGAAGGGGAGAGCACTCCCAGGTAACTATCAAATGAGTGGACTATGAGCCTCTGATTCACCTTGGGCCCAGTGACGCCAACCCGTCAATCCTACCTTTGACTGGCTTTCCCTTGGGCTGTATTGCTTAATTGCAAATCAGACAGCTGTACACTACCACAATTGAACATTTTGATTGGCTATTAGCCAGTTGATATCTACTCTGGAGATTCATAGCTAGACCCTGAGACAATCCTCATTACAGTATCAACCTGCAGATCACTCCACCATCTTCCGCTCATAGCTGCCTTTGAAGATCGCAAAGTTATAATAAAGAAATTGCTCATTTTACTCACAGAATGTGCCTGCACTGTGAGACATGCTTCAGAAGAAAACCGCTCCCGAATCATTTACTTTCATGTGCTGAAAGATCCATACATACGTGAAAATAGTTTCCAACCTTGAAAAAAGTACTTAAACATGTTTTTCATATGTTTGCTTTAAATAATTAAAATGTTCCAGTCTGTAAATTGTGTAGTTCCATAACATTATTCAGTGTATTTTAAATAGTTGTTTTATTGTTTTGTCTAATTTAAAATGTTACTAATTTTAAAATGTTTGCTAAAATTACCTTTGAATGTAGTAATTTATAAAGTGCACATAGAGGCATTTATTGTAGACAACACACATTTTTAATAAATGTGTTCTCATTTCCTCATACTTAACTTGCAATAAAAATAATTTTGAAACCATTGTACTTCCATGCAGGGAGATGCAACTACTTGCAAAGGCAAGTAGGAGCAGTAAAAAGAAACATACAATGTGTAAACAGAAACTCATTCAGTGTCTCGCTATCCAGATGAGCAAAACTTTATTCATTTTAAATGTGATGTCTGTCTGTAAATAGTTTCTGCACCTCTAAAAAAAAAAATCCACTCCCAAGCTTTAAAATGGAAGATTAAAAAAACCAAAAAAAGCAATTTCTATCTAAATTGTACTATTGTAAAATGGATACGCTATAGAACTACAGAGAAGATGGATAATCTGATAAAAAACAATGTGGAAAGGGTATTCTCGGAGTCCGGTGGGAATTGCTCTCATTTACAATTTTTAGCCCTTTTATGCCATAAATGACTGACAACCCTTATTTTCTCTCATGTCGGTTTGCAACAGCTAGTTTGGTATCTGCATTAACTCCGCAGTGCTCATTTTAGTCAACCTGCTGTATGGGAAAGGCTTTAAATTCAACAGCTTCTATTCCAGCCACATGACGTCCAATGTGTCTTCAATATAGAAAGTTAGCATTCTAGTTGTTCGTTAAAAAACTTTGGTGAATTTGCAGTAGAACACTGGGAATCGACTGCCAACTTACTGCTGTTGTTGGAAGTACACATTTTATTCATCCTGTTAGGCTCTTTTCCACACGTGGAAGAGGAAGATATTTGTGAGTTACAAAAAATGTGTCCTCATAATAGCTTCTGGACCCCCTAACCATAAGCTTCCTGAGAAAATCATGACAGAAAACTGTTTTCTCTCAAAGATGGTTTGTCAGTTTCCAGCAAGAGAATTTGCTTTTTTCAGAGGGTGAAATTACTCTGGGGCTCATAGTGATTTACCATCAACGCATTACTTATATTGTGACTAAAATATGTTATCAACCTTTTTTGGTTCTTCTTTTTGTGACTCTCAAAACTAGGCATTCACTGCTATGCATTTCAATAGAGCATAAATGGTGGGGCTTAGCACAAAACAAATAACCTTTCATCTAAAAAGTGCCATGAAAAACTCTCCAACTAACAAACTGCTTTGTGAACTTTGAAATGTTTAAGGTCCTAGGGTAGGAGTACAATAGTGGTATTATCCAAGGGTGGAGAGACGGGCACTACCAGGCAGTTATTGACCTAAGGCCCTCTAACTACACTCTGTGAGTGCACTCCTTCTTGGATTATATTGCTTAACCAATGCTGGGGGCGCTCATGTATATTTTTCAAATTAAATTCCATAACACATCAACCATTTCAGAATTTATTTAAAATCCCTGTCAACCCAGGTTGGAAGAGCATTACCAGAAAGCAGATTGTTTTTAACTGTATGCTTCAAACTAAAAGTTGGGCTAAAGCTTTGCAGCAAATGGGTTCGGCCCATTTAACCCCATCGATTTTCTTATTTGCTTTTGATTAACCAGTTTTTCGGCTTTTACTGTGAGTGAGTCTGACTATTTGAGTCTCATTCACCATGAAGTCATGGTAAATAGACTGAAAGTGCTTACCGCCAGAGTTCACTTTTTAAGATCAGGCTGCGTAGGTAGGGTAAGAGGCTCTGGCTAGTTACACATGAATACTTGCTCGCAGGTAGCTTGCTGCTGAAGGGAGCCTTCAAGGATTGGTGCTGACTTGGGGTTAGACCATACAATGTGACTGCCTACTGAAAGTCTGTGGTGCTTAAATGAATTACACATTATAGGTGAAATGTGCTCCAAAGTACAGTTTCATGCTCCTTAGGCCTATTGTGTCGAGTGAGGAAGATCAACCTCAGGACAAACATGCATCTTGAGTGTAGATCGATAGTCCCTTACATTGTATCTACTCTCCTTATTACACTTTAAGAATTTTCATGTATCCCTGGCTCAGCTCATAATCAGTTTCCAGGCCTTTGTCCCTCTACTGGGCCAAATTAATTACTCAGTTGTCAAGCAGGAGGATGAAAGCCCACCTTGCACAATAGAGCCATTAACAGTGCTTGACTCGGTTCCTGGGAAAGGAATGGGTGGTGGAGGACATCTGTGTCTGTTAGCTTGTCACAAGGCACCTGAGCTGCCAGGGCCCCACAAAAACAAAAGAAGAGAGGCAGACCTGGATACAAAAACAAGAAGGGTTCACCTTTGAAGTGTTGATGTTAAGGGATAATCAGCTAGGGGCGGAGCTGAGGCTTTCAGGGAAGCTCTTCCCACAGACAACTTGAAGTTACCATGTTGGAATGTTCAAGAACATGAGAAGACCCTGAAGCTGGGAGTGACAATGGTGAAAGAATGCCTAGCTAGAAGAAGTTACCTGATGCCCCTGCAAGGATGGACTTGGGGTCTTTGACTTCAGCTGGTCCAGCCCACAGGACATGGAGGGTCTCTTCAGGGCAGTGGCGTTTATCCCCTTATGCCCCTGAGTAACAGTTGGGTTGATGGGCCTACTGGGGGATACTGCAGGGTTCCCCTGGAGCATCTGGAGTGGCCCTTGACTCCACTAACACACAGATGTCCTTCTAGAAGCCAGGAGTCTGTGGGACCTGGGGATTGCGGCAGGGACGTTTTACTGCTGGCTGGCTGCGCATTGCACCTCCCCCCCTCTTTGCAAGAGAGAGCACCAGGAGCCCAGGCAGATGGCCCTTCTGGTGCAGGGATCAGTAAAATATAAAGCTTCCTACAAAAAATGCACTCTTTAGAGGCCCAGAGGCTTGAATAAAATGCTCCTGGCAGCTAGGGATGGCCACCAGGAGCAAAACAAGCCTGAAGTGAACCAAATCAGCATGACAGGTCAGAGATATCTTCATGAAAGAGGCCTCTGAAGTCAAATTCCTCACTTTTTCATCATTACCCTGATATGAGACTGAATCTGGAAATGTTTTCAGCAGTACTGTGCGTGCTGGGAGATGCTGCTGTGTGGCTCAGCACAGACGCCTTTCCACTCTGGAAACGAAGCGAAGGGCCACTCCTGCACAATCGCGTCAGTTCTTTCTTTTCCGCGCCACCAGATGCAAATACACAGCTACCTCTTGTCTTTGAGACAATTTACTGAAATTTTTTTCTCTGTGCAATGAGAAAGCCACCCCCCAAAATGACAGGGAGTGAGTCCTCTCACCCTCAGTGCCTGCCACTGAGAGCATCTTTCGCAATGGTCATGCGTAGGGCAACTGAAGTTCTCAATCTCCAACTTCCCACCTTAGAAGTCAGAACAAATGTCTTGATTGAAGTGCTCCAGTTGGGGCAAACATCTACTGAGCCCCTCATTCCCTTCAATGAGGCACTTACAGATGTATTCTTAGGGGTCTGGCCAAACCTTGCTCTGGCCCCTGGGTCAATTGCCAAATTGTGAGACACCACCTCCCAGACCCTGGCGACCCTGCATTTTTGTCTGTGCCCATCCCCTGAAAGCTTGGTGGTGCAGGTGTCTACCAGTTGGATGAACTTGAATACCTTTCCGACTACTCTCCCTGATAGGGAGTCCAAGCGAATGGAGACGTTTTAGAAGAGGGTATTTTCTTCCAACAGCTTCACCCTCAGGTCTGTGAATGCCAGATGCCTGCTGGGCTGCTATTGCCATGCTCTTTGTGATTTGGTGGCTCAAATCCTTCCATGTGTTGCGGAAGATCTATGACCTGCCAAGTTCACCTTACCCTTCATTGCTACTCCACAGCACCTTCCACCATCCCTAGAATGACTAATGAAGGGCCATCTGTCTGGCTTATGGCAGGAAGGGCAAGCCCTTTTAGCCAAAGGGGCAATCTAGAGGGTGCCTCACCAGAAGTTGGTTGTGGTTGTAACACCATCTACTTTCTGATGCCGATGAAGGCATTCATCCTATTTAAGAGCTGTACCCTCTGAATGCCTTCCTCTGGAAGCAAAACTTCTAGATGTTCACTCTAGCCCAGGTCTTGTCTGCCCTCGTCCTTGGAGACTTGATGGTGGCGTTGGGTCTGCATGACACATTTACATATATCCATCTTGCAGGCCCATTGACACTACCTGCAGTTCGTGTTGGGATAGGACATTTTCATTTCACTGTGCTCCCCTTTGGTCTGACCAGCGCACCTCAGGTGTTCACAAAAGTGATTGCGGATGTAGCAACACACCTTTAGAGGTCAGGAGTCCCAGTTTTCCCCTACCTCAACATCTTGCTGTTGAAGGAAGGCTCACCCAAGGCAGCAGTCAATCACCTCCAGACTATGGTGAGCCTCCTGTCATCTTTGGGGTTGAATATCAATGTGTCGAAGTCGCACCCAGACTCCTTCTCAGACGCTCCCCTTCATCAGAGCCATTCCAATCACGGTTTGGTTTTGTGCCCATCCCCGGGAAAGCCCATGACATTAAGGCTGTGATCCTGATCTTTCAGCCTCTTTCCTGGATTTCAGTGAGGTCGACTCTGAGGCTGCTGGGACTGATGGTCTCCTGCATCCTGCTAGTCAAGCACTTCAGGTGGAATATGCTGGTTCTGCAGTGGGACCCAAAGTCTCAGTGGGCCCAACATCAAGGGGGCCTTTCCGACCATGTCCAAATTTCAGCAGAGACTGCGAAAGATCTGCAGTAGTGGTTACTGGACCATGATTGAGTCAGCGGCAGATCCCTTTCCCTACCCCACTCAGGGCTGACAGGGGTGAGCGATGCATCGCTTCTGGATTGGGGCATCCACCTGGGAGAGGTGGAGATCAGAGGTCTCTGGTTGTAAGCCTGCCTCCATAAGAACTTCCTGGAGCTCCAGGCCATCTGCTTGGCATTGAAAGCCTTCCTTCCGTCCAAGGGTTGGACCGATTTTGGGGTGGACTGTTCCCACTGGATTCAAGCTAGCCTGGCTGATGAGGGGTGTTACCCCGACCCCGGTCCCAGGATGCTTGAAGTGAGCAAAAGAACGATGGTGGATTCAACCCAGATGTAATAGTGACTGGGGGTGAGTGTCTGAAATGTTTCAGAGTTCTGTCCATCATCTTATTGTGTTTATTTTGTTTGCTCTAAGCTGGCAGGGTATGCCCAAACGTGGGTCCCTTGCTCACTTTGCCACTGGATTCAAGCTAGCCTGGCTGATGAGGGGTGTTACCCCGAAACCGGTCCCAGGATGCTTGTCTCCGGTCCAGGGAAGACCTGGCGTCACAGTTCGGGCTGGACTGTTCCCATGAGGAACAGGGTCAAGACGGATTTGCATGTGGCTGGGTCTGAACTGGAGTAGCGAAGTGAGCAAAAGAACGATGATGGATTCAACACAGATCTAATAGTGATTGGAGGTGAGTGTCTAAAAACGTTTCAGCACTCCGTCCATCATCTTATTGTGTTTGCTATGTTATTATAATGTTAAGTCATTATTCTTTTAATTTTTTCTATACTTTGTGTTTCTCTTTACATAAAGCTATATTTAAACATGAAAATTTGTTATGCACGTGTGGGTTTGCATCCCATGCTCATCGCCAAACTGGGAGTGATACTGTTTCAAACAAGTTTAGTAAAAGTGTGACTTTATTGGGACAGAAACGTGTCAGCCCTAATACAGCAGGGGCCAAGAGTCTATTGTCTACACATAGAATGTTCACACTATAAACCGAACATTCCACTCAAACTAGAACATTCTACGCTTCATTAGAATGAACATAAACATAGAAAAACCATCACAACAGGACCTTAACTTGGTTCTCACTTATTTGATGTGCACTCCTTTTGACCTGCTTTACAGCTGTCAGTTGTGAAGTCACACCCTCAAGACAGTGGTCCTTGTCGCCATAACATTGGTGCCGCATGTAAGGATCCTTCTTTCCAACAGTTGTGATGTTGTTCCATGTCGTTCAAACCATCATCCTTCTGGTGTTCTATGCTCTGTCTTACCCCAGGAGGAGTAGAGATTCCATTGTTTGGACCCCATACCAGCACTGAACATTTACATTGATAGTTCCCGAGAACACAAGGTGGACGATCAACTCTTTGTGGGGTTCACTGGAGTGGAAATAGGCAAAGCCATGCATAAAAGGATCATCTCCAGCTAGATCATTCTCTGCATTATGATCTGCTATTCAGTGACTGTAAAACAGCCGCCAGAAGGGCTGCAAGCTCATTCCATCAGGGCCAAAGCTTCCACCACTGTGTTGGCACAAGGAGTTTCTGTCAGGCAGCTGCGTGGGCAGCACTCCATATGTCCATGAAGAACTTCTGTTTGGATAGCCAGGTTCGCTGTGAAAGGCATTTTTACCTGCTTGGTCCTACAAGACTTCTGGTTTCAGTCCATTCCCAACTGTCTCCAAAAAGGTATAGCTTTGGTATCTATTCAAAAGAGTTAGAAGTCTCCATCAGAACCAGAAGTTACTTACCTCCGATAATGCTCTTTCTGGTAGAAACTCTCTCCAACAACAGATTCCTCACCAACCCTACCTTCCTCCCCATTGTGAATAGGACTCTGCCCGCTAAAAAGAACCCAAGTCTACACACTGGCCAATGCCAATTTGCTGTTGGGGCTTCGCGTCTGACAGCACATAAGCTTTGAAAGCAACTGACAGCGTGCGGGAGTGGTGCCTACATAGGCTCGGCATGTCATTTCTGGAGCATTACGACGCTACCTACCGGCACACAAGTGGGAAAAGCAAGAATATGGCACTCTCCAGAAACATTCAATCAACCTTTTGGAGCGGGCCAAGCCCGGGGTTGGAGCAGCTTCAAATATTAAATCCTTATGCGGAGGGTGCATTTGTGAGATCCCCTCCCTGACTTACTCCTGGCCTCTGACCCCATACTCCATCATCTGATTCAAGAATGGATGTCCTGGAGACCCCATCCTCTTGGACAAAGGAGAAACAGGGAGGGATGCTGTTCGGTCCCTCCCCACAATGGTGTGCCACACCTGCTCCCCTTGCCAGTTCAGAGGGTTTGCACAGTTGCAACTCATATTGGTTGGCTCTAAAGCTACAATAGCAGCACATTAAAAGTAAAGGAAACACACTCAAGCACATGTTATTAAAAATAGGGGCATATTAGCAAGACCGGCGATAAAATTATCGCCGTTTTAGCGGCAGGAAACTGCCGCTAAAACGGCGATAATGGGCTTGCTAATATGCGTTATAGAATTCCAATAGAAGCCCAGGTTAGATGTCCTGCACATCTAACCTAGGCTTCTATTGGAATTCTATAACGCATATTAGCAAGCCCATTATCGCCGCTTTAGCGGCAGTTTCCTGCCGCTAAAACGGCGATAATTTTATCGCCGGTCTTGCTAATATGCCCCATAGTTCTTTATTGACTGGTTAACAATGCAATGTTATACAGTATAATGAAGGCTATTGAAAGTTGGTACTATCCCCTTTGACTTCAACGGGTTACAGCACAGCGTATTGGTGCTGTCAACATTGATTTCAATGGTGTTGCAGTGGTGAAGTATAACATATACCTGTTTTTACTGATGTGGAGACACCTTGATAAAGCCATTAGGCCTGCTTATTGATAATGACACCCCCCAATATTGCAACTAGTATAGGTGGGGGTATTGTAGTTATAGTGTTCAGGACCCACTAGTGGTGTAATGTGATATGTGGGAATCATCAAGGGTATTTCCATATACCTCTTTGTACTCATTTGTAATTTAAGTGTAGGATTCTGTAGTGTGTGTTTAATAAAAGTACTTTTCCTTTTCATATGAAAAGGCAGTGAAAGGACAGGAACCACCTCCCCTCAGTAGGCATTGGACTGCTCTGCTTCTCTACCCTGACAGAGTCAAGTGCTACTATGGGGTACTTGACTCCCAGAAAGAGAAACTTGCAGACTTATTACTTATAAAGGACTCCTTTGCAACTAATAACTCAATTTCTTAGAGGCTTCAAAATACAATGGCACTTTAGTACATCTCCAGTTAAATATTTTTCTTTAATGAATAGGCTGCAATGCTTCTGGATTTATTAAGGGCCTGAAAATGGGTGCTATTCCTGGTTTGATGGGAACCATAGTTCCCCAAATAGAGGTTCTACTCGAAGATTCAAGACAGGACAAATGTTGCAAAGAAAACAGGCGTTGATAAAGACAATATCTCTGGCCCTGAACAAGTGTGCATTTGTTTTGCAAACATATGCATTATGCAAGAAAATTGGCAAACATGAAAAATATAAAAAAAAGTGGCCCAACACACCAGCAATGGTATTTTTATTTTGCAGAGTTTTATATAGCGCGAACTTGACCCGAATCGGGTATCAGAGCGCTTTACATAGCACCAGTTACTTAGGACACACATTCATTTTTGTTAGGCACGGGGAGATTAAGTGATTTACCCAGAATCACAGGATGTTCAGCGTCATTGACGAGACTCGAACCCAGTTCCCCAGATTCGAGGTTGGACGCCTTAGCCGTTAGGCCAACTCCTCTCCCCATTATTGAAGGTATTGAAGTGCATTCCTTTTCAGGAGCGTGTGCACGTGTGATTATGCACAATGTTTTAACTCGCAGTGCAGGACAGAATCTGGCAGAAGTGGGATGACACTACTCCAATGCTACAGGTACGCTGTGGTGGCCAGAGGCAAAATGTAAAGGGCACTTGGACAGACCCATGGATGAAAAGAGCGGATTGAAAGCCCATGTATGTATGTATTGAATTTTTTTGTGGAAACACTAGCAACTTTGCCTAGTTGTCTATATGGCTTATCTAAAAACAGGTAGTTGATTGTAAAGAATCTTAATTAATGATTCATTCGGACAGCCTCATAATCTTGCTGCATCTGCCTATCATTTCCAAAAACCTGTTTTCTTTAAATGTAGATTCTGTTTGTAAGCTGGCCACGTGAGTGTTCTTGGCATTCATAAACTATTTCTTATTAGTATACTGCATTTAATTTCTTCCAGAGACTTTTCCAGTCTTTTTTTCCTTTACAGTTAGCTCATTGAGAGTGCGGCATGTTCTGTTTATCTGCATTTGCTTTTTATATTAATCTGCTGATATACTTTCCATGTGTCTACGGGGCAATGATCGCAAGAGAACAAAAGTACAGGCCTTTAACATAAAATTAAAATATTTCTATTTCCTTCAGTCACCCAGGTTGAATTGCTTTCTCATGAACTGCATTGTTGGAAAATACTTCCCTGGGAAATCGCCATCTGGAATTGAATTGAGAATAAATTAGCTTGGCCTGCTTTATAGATTTTTTTTGGGTGGTTTAAAATCTGGCTTGAATCAAATGTTCGATTCTTATGTTTCAGATCAGGCCTACAAATTTCAACCATTAGCTTCGTTTTCTTCTATGTCGGCATTATATATCCCTCTGTTCAACTGTGTACATACCTTCCGTATTTGTTATGGAAACATGGCAATATTACCAAGCCACTTTAAATTATGCCACCCATGCTGCCACATTTGCTTGCTGATACACTGGAAGTGTGAGAGAGACACTGTCAAATATAATATATAAACAGATTCAAATATTTTTTTTACAAAGTGCAAGGGTGTTATTACCATACTACCATAGTAAAGTACAAATCCCGTATGAAGGCACTGATTACTACCTCACTGATTCCATTCTAGAATCACTTTAGAAAAAAACAACAGCTGCCACACTCACGAGCCCTAGTTACTGTGATTTCGTCCTTCTGCAGGAATCTAAGCCCCATCGTTTGGTTATTGTTAAACACCTTTGGTTATAATGACTGCAACTTATATTGCAGATACACTGCAGTGGCAATATGCTATTACCATTGTTGAGGGAGGGGAGTGGCATTAACCTCTCTTGAAACATTGCCCTCCCCCACATTAATGGTGAAGGTGTCGGGATCTTTGTATCTCAGTCTTTAGGTGCAATCGTTAAATTACCCCTGCCACTGGTCATATGGACCTTTGTTTGTCGACAAGGAGAACTCAAATATCAAACACCATGAACAGTGAAGTCCGTTTGGGGTTCCAGAATAATGAAATACGAGAATTGGTGTGAGTTCAAGAGCTTTATTAACAATTCTAATACATTTAATTTCTTTTATTCAGTAAATATCATAGCCTTATTGCCCGCCGTAGCGGGCTATACCGGCTATTAAAGGCCCGCTCCAGCGTTAAAGGCCCGAGCCGAAGGCGAGGGCCTTTAACAAGGGAGCGGGACTTTTATAGCCGGTATAGCCCAGCTACGAAGGGCTATAAGGCTATTAGAACATTCTGCCACTAGAGGGCAGAATGTTCTAACAAATAAAACAAAGTCCTCTCGGAGCCCGAGGGGGTGTAAATCCCCTCAAGCTCTGAGAGGCCTTTGTTCACAGCAATAGCTGTGAACAAAAGCAACATTGGAATGTTGCTCTGCGGGCCTTTACCGGCCCGTAGAAGGTCGGAGCACTCCATTGTATTCAATGGAGTGCTCCACATTCCAATGTTCTAATAGTCTTTAGTCACCATTATTACAAATAATCCATTGATGATATTTCAAGACAAGGTAAAATACCAAATTTGTAAAGATTACAAATAATATAGCGATAATACAACAAGTGTGTTCCATAAAGACATTTCCATAATCCAAATTAAGGATTAGAATGGAAATTTAAGTCGGAGTAAGTGTCAGTTCAGAACCCAATAAAAGTTCTGATGAGTGAATAACATGCATTAGCATGAAACTTTCGTATTTAAGCAAAGACATGTCAATCTGGAAAGTATTCTCAGCTATAAATCAGCAGACATCTGCTGAAAAGGAGAGAGGGAAACTCTTATGAAGAGAGGCAACACTATGGATCTCAATAAATGAGTCTGAAATGCTCTGGTGTGCTAGAAGCCAGAGTGCAGAGTGTGTGAATGCCAGCCTACTCTAAGAACACATGCTAATAAGAATTTACTAATGTTCAAACTGAAACAAATGACACATTCCCCGTTCTCAGCATCCAATAGGATTTTGAAAAAACCAGGAGCAGGTGAACTCCTAGTTTCACACATCTTCACAATAGACCACAGAAACAAGTCTTTGAAAAGATACCTCATCCACATCTTGTGGTTCAGATAGTTCTTCCTGTGAATCATATTTCCTGCCATCTCTTCTTCTCCCGTTGAGAACCTCACTATCAGTTGTCTAATACATAACAAATGCATATTCACTAACTAACAGAAGGCTTCTGGAAAGTTACAGCATCAACAGTGGGAGAGAAAAACATCTTGTGCAAAACAACAGTTCAACGTGAAAAATAGGGCTTAGAGTGGTAATATATAAATCACTCTTAATATGGCATAAGTAGTTAGGCTAAATTAAATCAGTACATTGTTATTTAATTTGTATACTTGTAACACCTATATATGACTACCTACTACAAAAATTTGCATTTATTAAATGAGTATTATTTTGCATAGATTTTTGCACTTTGCAGTTAAATGCATTTTTGTTTACAAAAGGAGGAAGTTCACTCCAGCAACCTCCCCTCCAGCAACCTCCCCTCTCTGATGGCTAGAATAGCCATCACAATTTAATAAAAAATAAATCTCTAAGGTGCACCTTCCTTCCTTGCTGAGCCATCTACCTTACTTTGTGAAGTTTCCACTTCAGCTTCTTGAATGCCTTAGTCTTTCTTTCTTACATTTCTATTTCCACTCTATTTTGTCTTTCCCTTTCTCCATTTTTCTTCCTTGTTAGATAACACTTAACTCCCTTATACAGAGCACATAGGCATATTATGCATATGCCAGTAATTAATATAGGTTTTAATATGACCCATAAGAATCTGTTCCCAATAGTTTATAGCAGAAGCTCCTTTGTTGAAGGATCCCAACACACTAGTAGTCTCTACCATATTTAAATCAGTTTTAAAGTTAGAAATGTTCTTTGTAAATTCTTCTATCAACTTACTCTCATCTGGTATGTATAAACAACAGTGTTGAGCCTTAAACATTTTACAGACTCCGCCTTTCTCCGCCAAAAATATATCTAAAGCTAACCGATCTTGCAAAACCATTGATCTATGAGCTATTAACTCTGTGTTAACTGCTAAAAAAGTGGCAGATGTACTAGTAGCCAGCTTATCTACTACTGTAGAGAGTTTTCTGATTTTCTCATCAATTATAACTATTCCTACTGTAGGAATGATTGCCCCAAAAATATCTCCCACTAATTGTGTTCCATCCATGGTACTGCAAGTATGTCTGTGAGATGGAGTCATTGTTAGAACATCAATGCTATTTACATGATACATCTCAGGGAATAATAGAGCTAAAAAAAAAAAACACCTTCCCAATCAGCAGGCAACTGAAAATATGCATCTTGCGCACAAACAAAATAGACTTGAGGAAGAACTGCTTTTCCAGTTAATATGTGAACAGGCCCACCCAGAACTTCAAATGTATGTTCACAGCTACTTATCTGAAAATGTCTTTTTCTAAACTGATTTCTCCTTTTATAAACACATAATTTTCCTTTCTGTCGTCTAGCTATCTTTAATTTTGGATATATCATTTTCTTTTGTATTAATCTTTTTCTTTCTTTCAAACATTTTTTTACATCTTCTTCTTTATTTGCCTTATGAAACACATAAGCTTTCCTTTCCTCTAATGTTAGGATACATTTATTTTCTAATGGTCTCTTAAACATGTTATATTTCGTTTGTATGCCTTAACAATGGAGAACTAAAGAAATACCAAGATACTTCCATATCTTTAGATTGTGGATATGGGCTCATTCCTTTCTGCAGGGGAACTTTAGAAAAGATCATATCATTATTGGAAAAATAATACTCAAAACATTCCTGTCTATGAAAAAAAACTAAGTAATATACTACCTATAACTGCATATGAAAGCGAAATAATATGGTAGTTTACCCCCTCAGGGGCTGAGGAAGGTATGTGTGCACAAACATAATCTTTGGAATCTAAAGCTTCTGTGTATTCTTGAACTAATCTAGAATAAACATTGGATGTGAAATCTCCATTTGAAGCATCAATGTATGAAGCTTTTAATTGTCTCTCATCTAGTGTATGTGTAGTTGATGTAGGTGAGGGTGTAGACCTAAGAGTTTCTATTTCTGTGGTGAAACTTAAACCAACTAAAAGAATTATAAATGCAAACATAACAACTTTATCAGATATACCTTAAATATTATTTCAAGTTAGTAGTGTTTTTTCCTGTAGTTCGTTTTTATTTTTATTTCATTTGACACTGTTACTCCCTGTTATTGGTTACTTTCATATTTTGTTTTATTTACTCTGTATAGCTCCCTATGTCCTCCGGCATAGGAGGTGCTTGCACCCTCAGTGTCTTCCCTCCAAATATATATCTGTGCTGATTTATATTTTCCTTATCTTCAAACCTTGAGTGTGTCACCTATGTGGGAGATTTTTTTGCATTCTTTCTTTTGATTTCAAAATATTTTATTGATTTTAAATGAGAAAATGCAGGGGGGTACAAAAAAAAAGAAAAGCATGATTGAACAAATAAGTAAAAACATAAATACAGAAATGTAGATTATACACAGCAGCCTGCCATGTGTAGGTTTGCTTAGTATGCAATGCATAGTTTCTGAAGCGTAGGCAAAGGTAGGATAAATATTGTGCAGTTATCAATACAGTTTGCAGAATACATGTACAGTTAGGTGTCAGATATCGGATATTCGTACTTCCATAATACAATGCACCATACAAAGTTTCAGGTCCATGGATTAATTTAGGAGTGATATCTGATTTGCAGGTGATGCTTTATCATACACATAAAACACTGTTTGTAGAGGTGCACCTAGCAGTGAGGATTGCACAGAGAGTGTAAGATGTTACTCAAAGTTGTTAACCGCCTTAGAGTTAGGTGAAGTGAGCATGCCTGGCAACGCCTGTTAGGAAGAGAAGATGTGGTGAGGAGGGTAGGTGTATAGAGAGTGCGTCTAAGGTGGTTTCTTGGTGGCGAAGTAGTTGTCCAAGGTATCCCATATGGGTCTAGAAGGAGATTTCCACGGGTATTGTTGCAGTGTAATATTATCTGCTCCACTAATGAGAGAAACCCAATTGATCCAGGTGCGAATGGAAGCCTTGCGTGTATTTTTCCAATTAGAGAGAACAATTTTGGTCGCTGATGTTATTAGGATATCTAGTAAGGAGCGGTCAGTTGAACAGTTGAGGTTGGAGTGAAGGAAGCCTTTACTGAGAAAGGAGAGTACTTTTTTAGGGTGGCAGTTAAAGAGTTTTGATCAGGGATTTACAATGAATGATGGGGTGAGCAAGGTCTCCTTTCTCTTTGTTACAATTGCAGCAGGTGTTTTTTTCCTAAAATTTTAAGGCGTATAGTCGGGACAGGTTCCAGTAGGCTTTGTGTATTAGCCAGAATTTAGTTTGTGAGTACTGCGGAGATTTTTTGAGAGGTGATCGATTACCATATATTGATCCAATCTGAGTCCGTTATAGGATTGGAGGAGAGGTTTTCCCATTATGTTATGTTTTTGTTTAATTTCATTGCCTTAGGGCGTAGCAGGCGGTAGAGCTTGGACACCTGATGGCCCAATTTGTTGAGTTTTGAGATGAATTCCAGAAGAGATGGTGCGTTCTGGTGGCCCTTACATTTGAAGTATGACCGTTTTGATTTTGAGGACGTTGTAAAAGTCCAGCTGTTCTAGGTGAAATAGTGATTAGAAGTTGGAAAAGGATAACATTAATGCTGTAGAGCCAAGTTGGAAAGAAAATAAGATGCTTTTGTTTATCGATGATGGCCAGTGTAGTGTTTTGCTGTCATATTTGATATTCAGGCTGTTCCAGAGTGATGCTAAATTAGAGTTTTTTTATTCTTGAGGGTAGCTTTTTATCGATTCTTTAGAGGGCATTTTTAGTATCCTGGAATATGTATTTAGAAGTGGCGAGATGTTTAGTGTTGGCTGTAAGTAGAGTTAATGGGTTTAGGTTATCTAATAATGCCATTTCTATTTCCAGCCATACGGGTGTGCAGTTATATTGGGTTTGAACCCAATATGAGCCCTGTTTGGCAAGAAAGGCAGTTTGGTAGTCTCTAAAGTTGGCCAGGTTAACACCACCTAATATGTTGTGTAGTCTAAGTTTTTTCAGAGCTATTCTTGCTATTTTGTCTTGCCAAATAAATCTATAGATCAGTTTGTCTAGTTTTTGGTGGAAGTTATCTGATAAGAGTAATTGGAACATGCTAAGGTAATTAATTATTGAGGAGTGATCAGTATTTTTATAGTTTCTATTCTGCCTCACCAAGCAATACATTTGGGAGAGGTTTTTTGTTTATTGAAGGGTCATTCTTTCATTGTGTTTGACGGTATCTATCAGGTCTGACCCAAACTCTATCCCAAGATATTTTATGTAGTCACTCTGCCAGGTAAGGCGCGAGGTACCTAGAAGGTCTCTTGTGGCATGAGGTTTAGCTGTTTCACTTTGGATTTATCCCTATTTAGTTTGTAACCCGAGAATTCAGAGTAAGGTTCTATGGTGGACATAAGAACTTGGATCGAAGGGCCTGGGTTTTCTGTGACTATTAAGATATCATCTGAATAGGAGGCCAGTTTGACGCATTTATTCTTAAAATCAATTTCAGTTATGTTGGGGTTCCTTTTTATGTCTAATAACAAGGGCTCCAGAGCTAATAGGAATAGAGATGGGGAGAGTGGGCAGCCTTACCTGGTGCCTTTTTGTAGGCTAAGCGGTTGTGACAGGGATCCGTTGACAGAGATACGAGCGGTTGGGTTTTTGTAGAGGGCCATGACCATCCTTATGAATTTGTCTCCAGATTGAAGGATTCTAAACAGTGTTTGAGTAAGGCCCATGATACTCTGTCAAATGCTTTTTCAGCGTCTAGTGTTACTGCGACAGAGGCCGAGGAGGATTTTTTTGCGTTATCAAGGACAAGGCATAAGAGGCGCGTACTATCGTTTGACATACGTTTTTTGAGAAAGCCGACTTGGGAGTTGCTTATTAGTTGGGGAAGATAGGCATTAAGTTGTGTAGCCAGGATCTTAGCGTAGATTTTACAATCTAGATTTATCAAAGAAATAGGCCTGTAGATTTTAGGCGGCGATGGGTCTTTCCCATTTTTGGGGATCACGATAATGTTAGCTTCAGCCATTGTACCTGGTACAGTGCCTGATTTAGTGATGTGATTGAATAGGGATAGCATGGTTGGTTGTAATAATTTGGAGAATGATTTATAAAATTTTGCTGTATAGCTGTGCGGTCCTGTAATTTTGTTTTCTTTCAGTGTGTTGATTGTGTTTGTTATTTTGGTCGTAGTAATAGGTTTTCTAAGGGCCGTTTTGCCTTCTTCTGATATTTGAGGGACTTGAATCCTATTTAAATAGTTTATGCATTGGGTAGAATCTAGGGTTTGATGACTTCGGTATAGAGTTTCATAAAATTGCTTGAAGGTGTCTAGAATTTTCTCTGGGTTGGTTTGGGTTACGTTTTTGGTATCTTCTATTGCTGTGATCTTTTTTTGATTTTGCTTGTGTTTGAGGTAGGAGGCTAGCATTCTTCCTGCCTTGTTAGCTTCGCATAGTTTAAGGCCTTTAAATTTGTTAATCCAAACCCCGGCTCTTTCACTCAAAATTTTGTTATAATCATATTTCTGTTGTGTAAGAAGAGAAAGGGTGGTGTTGTCGAGAGTTTTGGTATGTGTCATTTTGAGTAGTCTTATTTCTGACTCTAATGATTCAAGTTTGGCATTATTTTCATTGTTGATTTTAGTTTTAATTTCTATAAGGATACCTCTTAAGGTTGCCATAAGGGCATCCCATAAAGTTTGTATGTTTGTATCTGGGAGGTCCTTGTCTCTTAAGTAATTTGTGATTGTCTCTTCAATTTTTTCCTGTCTTTAGGGTTGGATAATACTTTGTTATTAAAGCACCATAGTCTGGTAGGAGATTTTGCGTTGGTACCTGCATGAACAGTGTTGATGCAGGAGTGATCAGAGATTAGTTTCAGAGAAATATTTGTTAGGTCAATCAGATGAGCCAGAGATGAGAATCTCTATTTTTTGGTCAATCAGATGAGCCAGAGATGAGAATGTAATCTATTCTAGTGTAGGAATTGTGTGGAGCGGAATAGAAAGTGTACTCCCTAGAGTCAGGATGTTGTAAGCACCAGGTGTCTTTAAGATTGTATTTGGAGCATATTTTCTGTAAAGATTTTTGAGATTTTGGGGACGGTATTTGCAGGTGAATTGGCAATCCAGGACTATGTCTAGAGGCAGTTTGAAACCTCCTCCTAGAACAATAAGGTCGTTTTGGGGTAAACATCCTCTTTTATTAGATACTTCCTCCTAAAATTCTGTGTCGTCATTATTAGGACCGTATATATTTGGGGCATGAAATAAGTCATGTCCTCTGTGGAGGGTTGAAATCAGAAGTCTACTGTCTCCATCTGGGCTGTAAGACTCAATCGTAATATTGGAGTGTTTGGAGAGTAGGGTAATCACTCCGTGTTTCTTATGTTTTGCTGGAGAACAAGCCACCTCCGTAATCCAGTTGTTCCTAAGAAAAGCGGCATCTTTCTCAGAGATTTTAGTTGTCTTGGAGGAGAATGATATCCCTTTTGATTTAATGTAAAGACTTAAGGCAACGCAATTAATGTAATCACTTTACAATATCATTTAGATAACAGAAATAGAAGAAAGAACCAACAGATACTGTTTTTATCGAAGAAGTACAAAATATATTTTTATTAATGATATAAAGAATAATAAAATAGCCCATTCATACTATCCCAATCATATCAACAATCATACCTCACCCAAAAATGAACTCAATTAAAAACATTGTCACAACATTGATAATAACAGTGATTTGATGATCAAGTTTCACATATATAACAAAGCAAAACAATGTGGCACAAATTCAAATGACTTATGTTCTACGCGCATTTCGGCACTGGAAAGTGCCTTCGTCAGGAAGAGGCCACAGCTAAATCAACGATGATATCTGTGAATAAAAATACTTTATGTAAATGGTTCTTTCTCAAGAGCATGAAATAGACACTTGGTAGCGAAAAATAATAGAGAATTTACACTTGTTTGCATTAACAAAGACAATGAGGGCATAAGGCATATAATTGATGAATTAATGCAGAATCAGTTTAGAATTAGATTGTGACATATATACAATGTATAGTAAGCATAGTGCAACTATATTGAGTGGGAAAAATAAGTAAAAATAAATAAATGAGAGTAGATAGAAAAGCCACATACCAAAGTTGTCTAGATTAGGGCCTCATTTTGACAATTCACCATGTGCAAACCTGATAAAGAGAATAAAATAGACATGGATTTACCCTGTATTTGTCAATGATAATGACTATACTGCGTCCAATGATGATGCAGCTCGATCACTTCCTAGAGAGACAGTGTTCCCAACTATAAGGAGAAATAGCAGCTGTTATTATCAACAGCTAAGACCCTTCATGTCGATGTATTTTTACTTGTGTAGACTTGTGATATTATGTACCTTGGTAAACCGTACCCCGCTGTGAAAAGGATGTTCTGCGACTGAAAGGAGCACTATAGTTTTAATGCTAAGTGCTTAATTACGTACGTCCATGTAGGGATACTGCAACAGGAAAAGAAAATTCATCTCTATTAACAGGTTAATTAACACCCTGTCATCCAATAATCTGTGAACATACAGGCATATCCCGTAGTGCCTGGTTGGATACATATAACATAAGTCTAAATGTAGAGGTATTAAAATCACTTCAAACTGTACTTAGATGGATGGAGTTAAGTAGTTAACGGCAATTTTGAAAAGAATATGAGATAGATTAGGGAATACTTCACTATAAAGTTATAGTCGGTGCCCCATAGAACACGGATGAGACTTTCTGACTATAGCTATCAATTCAATTGTTTAACTTAAGGGGCACTCTTAGCTACATACTTCTTTTTATGGGTGCCGATCGACTTCTGATAGAGGGACTCCATGATGTGCTGTTATATTTAATATGCAATTTATTTCTGCCTAATTGCAGATATTCATACTAAGTTATATAATTTCGCAGACCATTTCGTGACTTGCCAACTCAATGTGGAGAATATATATATAATACTTACACCACATTAAAAGGACTGGTTTAGGATGAGAATGATTCTGTAAGATAAAAAGGAAGAAAGCGGCGCATTTGTATATATCTAAATTACTCGTCAATGACATAGCGTCTGTGTAAGAAGATTTTTCTCTATAGTAAGACACTGAAAATGCAATTATAGTAATGCTAGACGAGTAAAGGCAGATCATCTTATATATTCAGTCTATTCACATATGGAGTTTAAACTGAACAATGGCAGCAGACACGCTAAAAAAGTCAAACTGATCAATTGTCAATTAACGAGGGAACACACACCTTCCTAAAAATACACTACGGTAGGTCCTGAGAATAACGACGTGGCGACGTAAGATAGTTAAAGTTCGAATGAACTGCAGAAGGTTAGCACATGTGATAAAATATGACTGCAGACAGATATTATCTCATGTGTGATTATATATCAAGATTATAGGAATGAAGGGTAACGACTGAAGTGCTGTAGAAGTTACACTGGTCTCTCATTATAGGCCGACCATTCGACATTCAAATAATGTAAACCATTGTGTAAGGGGTTACCGGCCCAGCTAATCATCTAGAAAAGAGAAAAGAAAAAAAAAAAAGGGAGCTAAATGTTACGCACTCGAATTGCACCTTAATTAACATGCAGTTTATATTCAGTCATCTACGCGTTAAAGAGGAAGGGAAAAGGGGAAAAGTGAGACTACTCTTATTATCTCGCAGTGAAAACCTGTATACTTACATGTTTGTTGATAGAGGATCGCAGGATTAAAGATTCCGCCTCACGCCATTAGATCTGCGTAAAGACTAACCGGACGTACGCAAGCTTCCTGTTTATGGCTCATGTGGGCAAGTCACATGATGCAACTCACCCAATCATGCAAGGACTACAAAAGACTATTGAATCTGTGCCGAGAGGGCAATCCTGCCATGATTGCTAAAAATAAAGCTTGAAACCCGGCATATGTGTATAACCATCGATTAAGTTTATTAAGACATTGCCTGCAATGAATGGCAGATTATCGTTATGTCAAAACATGATATTAAAAAAACCTCAAGATGGTAGATAATTAGTATTAAAAAAGTGGCAAACTAATGCCGCAAAACGTACGGACATGCAATATCTAGATGGAAATTGTCATTGTCAAGGTAGAGATACAGCTAGACTGATCCTGCCAAGCATGCATATTTTCAGTGTGAAACTGGATAGTACAGTGAGCAAACGATCATTGCCATAAGAAAGTGCTAAATGTTCATTGTATGATAATTAACAAAAGACTTTGATTGTGATGAATAAAAAAGCCACAAGTATCATTGTTGAGCGTCACTAGGGCAAAAATCTCAGATGTTGGTAAACAAAAGTGGCAGACTAATGCCGCAAAACGTACAGACATATACTGTCTGAGTGGAATAATACAATGGAAAGACATACATGGTCAAGATAGATTAACCTCAGATATTCCCAGTGAGGGTTCTTAAATCTAATAATTATCAAAAAACTCAGATTGTAATTAATCCAGAGGCCACAGTTGTAGCTGTTGAGCGCCACTGGGGCAGGAGATGATAATTGTATGTAAAAGGACCATATGGGAATGATAATCAAAGTCATGCTGAGTCTTCAGAGACAGAAGGAGACTATACTAGTCTATTGATGAATCTAAATACAGTATAGAAAGGAAGAGAGAACTGAAATAGGGCACTGAATGGTACAAGCACAACTTTTAACTAGCATTATAGCGTATTGCTTGTTCCCACGGAATTTCTTGATTTAAACCTCGCGCAAATGTGTCTAAGGTGAAAATCCAAAACACTTCTCTACTTTTCCTTATTGCTTCTGAATCTGTACCTGTCTTGGCATTGATTTTTTCCAGAATAAGCCAGTCAATCTCTTCATGACTATGTCCGCTTCCAAGTAGTGTTTAACCAGAGGTGCACTGGTCTTTTTCGTGCGTATTGCTGAACGATGTTCAGTCAAACGTGTAGCTAGAGTTCTGGACGTTTCACCAACGTATCCCATTCTACACGGACACAGTAGAAGGTAGATAATGTTTTTTGTCTTGCAGTTCGTAAATGATTTCATCATTATTGTTTGGGAGTTGTAATAAAATGTCTTGCCACCATTCCTTTCGCCATTACTCTAAATTTCTGCAAAAGAGAATTGAAGATTAATTTCACGTAGTCTGTCTCAGAGTGACAGGAAGCCCTTCCTGGCTTTGACCATTGACTTTGAGTAATCTTGCGTGAAGTTTATTTTATGGCCATTCCACATAACATGGTGGTTTTTGCGAGCATACGTGAGGATAGCTTCGGTGTGTTGATACCTCAGTGGTTTACAGTCCATCGGCCTCGTAGAGTTCTTGGAGGGAGTTCTAAAGGTTGGAACTCTGTATGCCCTTTCTAGTTCGAAATCTTCACTGAATTTTAGGCTGGTGATCTGCAGGATCCAATTTTCCCAAAAAGATACGCAAGAGTTGTCAGTTTCTTCAGAGCCTTCAGGAATACCAAAAATCCTTATGCTTTCTCATCTGTTACGATCTTCAAGATCGGAGATATCTTTCTTCATGTATTTTGTGATGGTTTGGAGGACTTTTAAATCTTTGATGGAACGATTGGTTGAGTCTTCCACCTCGCTTATTCTTTGTTCAGCCTGCGAAATCTTTGCACTGATAATGTTAATATCGGAACATATGGCAGTCATCTCTAGTTGCATGTTTAGTGTCTAGTGTTTTGTTTAGTTTTTTTCGCCAGATCGTGTACTTCCGCCAGCTTTTTTAGTATCATGTCTATTGTGCTGTTTATATCTGACTTGCCCCGAATAAATCTGGGGTTGGAGGTTCAGCCTTCCATCGTTTGTAGTGCGGCTTGGATTCTTTTTCTGCCATTATGGTTAGTCTTAGGTATCTGCCCTAAGGAGCGCTGTTGAGTTGCTTTGTCGTAGATCTTTACAAGGACCTTCAAATTTGCGCTGAAATATGTGGAGTGTATGCAGATTGTGCAAAGATTTAGTTGTTAAGATAGTTTACTATGTGTTGCGCAGATTGCGCCTTCACGTGTGTGGCTCCACAGAGCTGGACTTGCTTGTCCGGACCTGTGCCCTGGGCTGTTGTAGTAGCGTCGATATAGGGGCTTTCTCAGTGATTCTAGCCTTCCCCTGTAGTTAACAGCACATGTGACAGGACACAAGATCAGGTGTGAGCCTCATTCCTCATGGCACATGCACATCCAGTAAGTATGGCTTTCTCAATGCCAGTATTAGCCCACTATCGAGTGCAACTCACAGCAGATCGTAGTTTCAAGGAGGTGGTCTATTTACTGATCCTGGTAGTTTATAGCAGAACACAGCTACACCGGGTCTCTGAGTCAGAGAAGAGGTGATCACAGCACACTACATCAGTTAGCAGCAGGTAACATCGCACGGTGCTGTGACTCTTATCAAGCGTAAATGACAGCAGAGAATGGATTCAGCGCTAGAGACCATTTGGCGGCATTGAGCAAGTGCCCAGGGATTATATATTGTAATCTGCTTGGTTATATCTCTGTTTTAGAGTGGTGGGCGCCATTTTGGTTTCAACTGAATGAGCGATATGTTAAGTGCCATATGCTGAATGTTCTTTATGGAAACGCATTACCCGCAATGCTGATAAGATGTAATCGCTGATGGATATAGTTGGTGTTTAGTGCGTTTGTCGCATTTGAATAGAGTTAGCGTGGGGTGTTTGGAGCATAAGATTCTCGCTCGACATTGCTTGCCACCATCTTAAGGTCAGGCAGTGTCTGGAATGTACTATGATGTGTGCGCAGTCCAGTGGTAAGCATAGAATATTTAAGTGTATTGTTCAGTACCTTGGAAGGAGAATTGTTTCAGCAGGAGATGGAGACTTAAGCGTTGTCGTATTCAGGGAAGAATGAGTCTTTTTGGCCTTTGCTCAAATGGCGTCTGGCTTAGTTAGGCTCAACCGCCATCTTGTGATAAAGGTGACGGAGCGTTGTCAAAGTGTTTATTTCACCTCCTAAGCACCAACCATCATTCCGGTGTATTCCATGGGTGCAGCGAGTCTTCTGGTTGTGAGATTCGTCCTCGCTCGGGGATATGCTCTAGTGGTTCGTTATCGTCCCGTTTCGCTCCATCCTGGCTGAAGAAGCGGAGATAGGCAGCCATGTGCTCTGCCATCCAAGCCACGCCCCCTTTAGCATTCTTTCTAATAGCAATTTGGGTCATATGTAATTAAGAAAATAAAAGTCTTCAGATTCTTTCAGAACACTTGATGATCATCAAACTTTTTGATCTCTTGCATACAGGCGTCTCCAGTGTGGGAGTCACTTCCACCTCCACCATTTAAGCTTTCATGAAATAGAGTATTGTTGTATAAGGATCCTCCCTGAAAGAGCTGGCCTTTGATTCCATTCTGTATTTGAGGATGAAATTATAGAAGGGCGCTAGTGATGGATCCTTTTGTGACATTTTGTTGAATTTGTGGCCTTGAGATTTATCAGTCCGCTGACACCACTGCAGTGCTTTGATTTCACTAGTAGGGTCGCTCTGGCAGAGTGTTGTCTCCCTCCTGCATCTGTCAGGAGGCATCATTTTCCAAGTTATACCTTGATACATTACACACATGCTAAATTGAGGTCTTCGCCTTACAACAACAACAAGAAGAAAATTGCTTGTAATTGAAGCATTAAGAGACTGGCATTTGGAGGAAATTCTGAGTTTTCTGGACCATTTGTCATTTTTCTATATCAGAGGTGTCATTTGTAGGTCCAGGGACTTGGATTAATTTCAAATTTTCAGGATACTCTACAATTATACATTTACAAACAATAAATCGGAATGAAAAGTCATTTGCATAGTCACTTGCATAACGAAACTTGAGGGGCCCCCCTGCAATGTACGTAGAGGGGCCTCCTCCGGACTAAATCGAGAGCTCTCCTGTCAGAGTACTGTGCTGAGGGGGCCCCCTGGAGCTTGGCCTCCCCCCCCTCCCCACTGCGGGTGCCTGTGTTACACCACTGTGCATAGTCCATGGTTTTCCTTAGAATCTAGCATGGATGCAGTTCCTCTGCGACTAGGTTGGATAGCCCCTAATCAGGGCTAACCTGGCCCCCATGGTCCTTTATACAGGATGACAAAACGATCTGTAAAATCCTTTATTTATAAGCTCCCACGCGAAAGAAGATCATGAAGTTGTAGTCATGTTTTTCAGGATCCCAATTGGGCCATTTCATTTCTCTTGTTCTGAAAAGTCCCCATACATGCTCTGTAGTTGTGTGAAAATCATTATCATTATCCTGAATGGCAATGATCCCGGTGACAACAGTTCATTTCTTCACATTAACCAACAACTTTATTTCATTTATTCGCACACAACAATGTATTTTGAAAGGAAATGTTATGCATAGAAGCACCAACACAGTAGGAATCACAGCTCACCGTTTTGGAATGGTACATATAGCCTGTGGTAAATTGGCTGCACATGGTAACACAAATAATAATCCTGTCAAAACTAGACTTAAAATGATAGGTAAGTAGTGAATGAAGGACGTTATTCTGAGCTTAGGTTTATAGCTACATTTTCTTATTAAAGTCACCACGGGGCATATTAGCAAGAAGCTCGTTAAAATTATTGCCGTTTTAGCGACAGGAAACTGCCGCTAAAACGGCGATAATGGGCTTGCTAATATGCGTTATAAAATTCAATAGAAGCCCAGGTTAGATGTCCTGCACATCTAACCTGGGCTTCATTGAATTCTATAACGCATATTAGCAAGCCCATTATCGCCGTTTTAGCGGCAGTTTCCTGCCGCTAAAACGGCGATAATTTTAACGAGCTTCTTGCTAATATGCCCCCACATTAGGCCTCTATTTTTCCTCTTAAACAAAAACAAGGGAAATCCTAGAAGTCCAAGGATCTCGGGTGAGTGCAAATATGAAAACAACAGTGGTACCAAGGGGAGCAAGGATGACATAGAATATCTGATATAAGGAAACCAAAACGATATTTTGCAATTTTAATATATAAAGCACGCACGAGGACATGATGGACAGAGCACTGAAACTTTTCAGATACTCACCCCCAGTCACAGATCTAGGTTGAATCCATCATCGTTGTTTAGCTCACTTCGCCACTCAGGTCAGACCCAGCCCATGCAAATCAGTCTTGACCCTGTTCCTTATGGGAACAGTCCAGCCCGAACTGCCAAGCCAGGTCTTCCCTGGATGGGAAACAAGCATCCTGGGACCGGTTTCGGGGGAATACCCCTCATCAGCTAGCCTAGCTTGAATCCAGTGGCAAAGTGAGCAAGTGACCCACGTCTGGGCATACCCTGCCAACTTAGGGCTAACAAAGCAAACACAATAAGATGATGTAAGGAACTTACCCCCAGTCACTATTAGATCTGGGTTGAATCCATCACCGTTCTTTTGCTCACTTCACCACCCCACTTCAGACCAAGCCTTATGCAAAAATCAGTCTTGACCCTGTTCATGGGAACAGTTCACCCCAAAACCGGTCCCTGGATGATTGTTTCCGGTCCAGGCTGGACTGTTCCCATGAGGAACAGGGTCAAGACTGATTTCCATATGGCTGGGTCTGAACTGGGGTGGCGAAGTGAGCTAAAGAACGATGATGGATTCAACCCAGATCTGTGACTGGGGGTGAGTGTCTGAAAAGTTTCAGCACTCCGCTCATTGCCATCTTTTGTGTTGATAATCACTTACAATCCCGTTTTGCAAATCTAACCACTGCTTACAATGCATTAAAATGGAATATGGGGACAAATAGCCCAAAAATGTGGTTGCAATTTGCGTACTGAGGACCTCATTTATGAGGCCCCTTGCGTCGTCTGAACATTACTTTTTGTAAAGTTCCGTGGCGCAGGAGCCTGCTCCATATTTAAGAGGCAGCACTAAGCCACTTTTTTGGCTTAATGCTGCCTCGTAAATATCGTTCCCTTTAACACAGTTTTCGGCGTTAAAAGAGGGGTGCAATGGGTGTTGCTGGGGGCATTCCCAGCAACATCCATGGGTTTTTGACACTGCCCCAGATTTACGAGAAATCGTAAATCTGAGGCAGTGCCAAAAACGGCACAACGAGGAGAAATATCTTTATTTCTCCTAGTTTTGCCTATCTCTGTGTGCTGCATTCTGAAGCACACATAGAAAGAGGAAAAAGCCTCGCGATTATTTTTGTGCAGGAAGGTTTCCCTTCCTGCTCAAAAATAATCATCTCCGCAACGCAGGCACCCTTGCACCATGGTGCAAAGATGCCTGCGTTGGCGCACGGCAGCCCATTGTTTGCCGGCGCAGGAGAAAAGGACAGGAATGCACCGTATCTGGTAGTTAGGGCACATGCATGCCCTTTTCTTTTGCTGTAGGGCAGCGCCGCAGGAAGGCCTTTTTTTGGGTGAAGAACACAACCTGTGCCCAATCAAGGGATATACTCCTGGCATTCAACATGTGGGTGGAGCCAAAGGCCCTCTTTAGTGATATAATTGTCTGTCGACATCTGCGCTGTCAAGCCAGACCATCAAAATATTTTACTTTTTAAAAAAAAAAGTTTGTTTGAGGGTTGGCAGTAGTCTTCTGGACCACTGCCAACTCCCCAACAAACGTTTACTTACATTCACAGTAGGTAAGGAGTACTAAGGGGACCCTTTCCCTATTTGTGAATGATTTACCACATCAACTCAGGAGTTTGTAATCTTCCAAAGTTTTGCAACTGTATTCTGGTCGCAAAACCATGATACATCTCAGACGGATTCACAATAACATTTTAAGAGTTGGTATAAGTTTACAGACTCCTAAAATGGCATAAGTACATAAGGAAAAGATATTTTGCGATTGCAAATGCTACTATTTTGCGAACTGCAAAACGTAGGGTTGTAAAATAGATCATTACGTTGTACCCGTGGTTTTTGGGTAGGAAGAAAGATGTACCCAATTACTGCTTAAGTTTCATAAAAACTGAACACACCTCAAAGCAAAGTGACAATGAGGCCATGCACAAGATTCATACATTAAGTAGGCATAATTCTATGGAATTTATTTTGCAGGTAGGCCTGCATGCTCAACTGGTGGGGAGGTCACAATATTGTTTTCAAAATATCGTCTTGCAACAATATTAAGTCCACAGTATCCACTACCACTACCTCATCAAGGTAAATAGATGCAGAGTTAAGAATACTAAGGGCCTCATTTATGAGGCGTCTTGCGCCACCAGAATGTCACTTTTGTGACGTTCCGTGGCGCAGGAGCCTGCTCCACATTTACGAGGCAGCACTAAGCCACTTTTTTTTGGCTTAACACTGCCTCGTAAATATCGTTCCATTTAACACAGTTTTCTGCATTAAAGGAGCGCGCAATCGGTGTTGCCGGGGGCGTTCCGAGCAACATCCATGGCTTTTTCACTCCGCCCCAGATTTACAACAAATTGTAAATCTGAGGCAGCCGCAAAAACTTACGAATCCCCAGGTGAGGCGTAAGGAAGGCACAACGAGGGGAAATATCTTTCTTTCTCCCTGTTTTTCCTTTTTCTATGTGTGCTGCATTCTGCAGCACACATAGAAAGAGGAAAACGCCTCTTGTGATTGTTTTTGTGCAGGATGTTTTCCCTTCCTGCACAAAAATAATGATCCCTTCCACGCAGGCACCTATGCACCATGGTGCAAAGGTGCCTGCGTTGGCGCATGGCAGCCCATTGTGCGCCGGCGCAGGAGAAAAAGACAGGAATGCGCCGTATCTGATAGATACGGCGCATTACTGCCCTTTTCTTTTCTCGTAGGGCAGTGCAGCAGGAAGGCCTGCAGAGCTGCCCTACAGCAATACCTCATATATGAGGCCCTAAATATGTATGTCCCTATATATACTTACCTTGACAACATATTGGTGCTCGATATTGTGGACTCAATGTTGTTGCAGTGGACATTGTGACATATAGTACTTTGATTAAATAATGGCATATCTGGGTGGAATGTTATCCAGGAATTATAGACCGGGGCAGATTTATGAGATTGTCACGTAGCTGATGGTCTTGCCTGTTAACCCGGAAAGGGCTGGCATGTGCCGTATTTAAAAGAACACAGCCTATTCCTGCCTTTTCCCCTGCACTGGCTCCCTTTTGGCAGCCTAGCATCATTGCAGGCACCCTTGCACCATGGTGCAAGGGTGCCTCCATTGCATGTAGGATTGTTTTTGTGAAGAAATGGGCCCCTTCCTGCACAAAAGCAATCCTGAGAGGCATATTCCTCTATCTATGTGTGCTACAGAATGCAGCACACATAGAATAGGAAGTAACAAGGAGAAATAAAGATACTGCTCCTCGTTAGGCCTCTCCTGGGAAGGCGTATCTTTTTGGCACATTCCCAGGTGTATCAGTTCTGGTAAATCTTGGAATGCGTAGAAAACCATGGGAGTTGCGTGGGAAAACCCAGGCAATGCCCATGGGACGCCTCCCTAGTGCAAAGTAAGGCAACGCAGCAATTTGCGCTGCGTTGCTGTACTCCAAATTTATGGAGCCACTTGTGTAGCTTCATAAATTGCATGCAATGTTTGCGTCTCGCATGTACCACGTTGCGTGGTGCAAAGGTGACGCAAACCGGCTAATAAATATGCCCCTCAGTACTTAATTTGAGCCGGTGGTTGCTGGTGGGGTTCACTGGCACTCATTTTAGGGGACCAGCACATTTTTCCGCAACAGATATTTACAGAGCGCAAGAGAGGGGAAAACACAGATTAGAAACATGGAGGAAGAGAAAGACCGCAAAACGCACACAGAGGGAGAAAGGAGGAACCTCCAAGAGTTAGGTAAAGGGGGTGGGAGTGTCTGGTAGTGCATTAAAAAGGCCTGAGGTTGATATGCGATTACCAGCCTTGGTATTCAGAGTGCCAACATTTAATTGTAACGGCTGCGGGCTTCTGAGTAGATCTTTGGGCACCAGTACGCTTTCTTTTACAAATTAAGGACTGATTAGATGGTATTGTTCATTACCAGGTCTGATGGGTTCACTTTTCTTCACACACTACCTTGCTAAACATGACTTTATGCGTATTTCTAAAGCGCACTATCATCCATGAGGGTATCCTAGCGTTGATCAGGTGACTGTGCCTAGCTCTGCCTATAGTAAGTTGGTTACTGTAGGAAAAGCCAGGTCTTCAGCTTTTTGCAAAATTTAAGAACAGAGGAGGAGGCTCTGATGTGTAGTGGAAGGCTGCTCCTTGCTTTAGAAGCAATGTAAGAAAATGCTCGTTCTCCTGATCTGGTTCTCTGTTTGCATTGGATGTGGGTGAGTAGGAGTGCTGGGGAGCAGAGGTGTCTAGGTTGTTGATGGAAGGAGATGTGACTGTTCAGGTAGGTGGGGCCTGACTTGTGTAGTGCTTTGCATGTGCGCGTGAGGAGTTTGAATTGAGCATGTTTGTGTATCAGGAGCCAGTGGAGCTTCCTGAGGTGTGGCGTGATGTTAGGTCTGCGTGGGAGGTTGAGGATGAGTCTGGCGGCTGATGGTTTGTAGTCTAGTCAGTTGCATGGTGATCCCGAAGTAGGGGGTGTTACCATAGTACAACCTGCTGGTGACCATGGCTTCAGTGACAGTTTTTCTAGTGTTGCTTGGGTGCGAATTGAAAATCTACGTCAGCATCTTCAGGGTGTAAAAGCAAGATGCAGTGACAGTGTTTACTTGTGTAGTCATTTCCAGTTTGTTGTTGATTATCATTCCGCTGTTCCTGGCATGGGTTCTGGGTGTGGGTCTGAACTTGGCCGGTCATCAGTTGGAGTTCCTTGGTGAGGTGTTCTTGCTAAATATCACTACTTATGTCTTGCAGGTGCTGAGCTTGAGGCAGTTGGCTTTCATCCAGTTAGCGACTTTAGTCATGCAAGCAGTGAACTTGTTTCTTGTTTTGGGGGTCTTGTGTAAGAAGGAGAGTATTAGTTGCGTGTTGACGGCATATGAGAGGATGCTGATGTTTTGTGCGCAGATGACGTTAGCCAGAGGGATCATGTATGCGTTGAAGAAGGTGGGGCTGAGCGATGAACCTTAAGGAACTCGGCAGATGAGTTTGTGGGCTTCTGAGGTGTAAGATACCAGGTTCACAGTTTGTTTTCTATCCGTTAAGAAGGAGCTGATTCTGTGGAGAGCAGGTCCTTGCAAGCCAATTTTATGCAGGCACCTGATGATGGTGTTGTAAGACCATGCCAAGTGCTGCAGAGAGGTCCTGGAGAATGAGGAGTGCCATAATTTCCTCTGGCAAGGATCGTTTAGATGTTGTCTTTGGTGGCAATGAGTGCAGTTTCTGTACCGTGGAGGGGCCTGAATCCAGAATGCATGGCACCGAAGAGCTGGTGGTTGCTGAGGTAGTTGGTGAGGCATCAGTGAATTTGTTTCTTTAAGATCTTTGCGGGGCATGGTATGAGGAAGATGAGTCTGTTGTTGGAAAGTGTGTCTGGGTCAGAGGATGGTTTCTTGAGCAGGGGCAAAGGTGGTGGCATGTTTCCAGGTATCCATAAATTTGGCTGAGTTGATGAAGGCATTGAGAGTGAGTGTTAGTGCTTCACTGATTAGTTGGAGTCCATTTGTGAAGGCATGGTTGGGGCAAGGGTCAGATGGAGCACCCCCAAGTGGACAGTCTTCATGGTATAAGTAAGTTCAACGGTGGTGACAACAGGCAACGAGGTCAAGGTTCGTTCATCCGTCGTAACGAGAAGTTGAGTTGCAATGGTGACCGGGTCCAGGGGGTCGCAGTTGCTGTATATGCAGTTAATTTTTTTACGGGAGAATTTGGAGAGCTTGTTACAAAGGTCTTGTGAGGGACTGATGTTGTTGGAGGTGGTAGGAGGGGCGGTGAAATCATTGATGATAGCAAAGATTTTCTTGCTGCTGTTGACGTTGATGCGATCTGCAAGAGCTTGTGCTTGGTGTTCCGTATCTGCTGGTGGTAATGTCTTAGGGCTGGTTTGAAGATGTCTTTATCTGCGGGTGTCTTGACTTGTTCTCCATTTGCACTCCAGTTGCTTGCAGTGGTGTTTCATCAGCCTGAGTTCCTTTGTGTACCAGCTGGCCTGTGGTTGGAGTCTTGCCATTTAGCTGCACTTTAGGAGAAGCAGGGTGTTGGTGCATGCGGTGATGGCAGCGAGTTGCTGGTGTGCTCAGGCCACTAAGCAAAGAGGGTAGAAGCCTACCTTCCTCTGTGATGCTTTTCCAGCTGAGGCGATCACTAGAGATCCCACACTATCACGTCTGTGATGGTGTGGGACGGTATCCTGAAACTGACCAGGGCATATTCTGTCCAGGTCATAGTTGCTGGCTGGTCGACTGTGATGTTGCTGATTGAGGATAAAATCGGGTCCAATAAGTGTCTGGCGGTGTGGGTGGGTTCGGTAATGTGGTGCTTGGTGAGGCCAAGGTTTGTGAGGTTTTCTAGAAGGGCCATAGCGGTTGGGTCAGGGTGGTCTTCTAGGTAAAAAGTTATGGTCTCCGAGGAGGATAAAGGTGCTGATATTGATGATGAGGGGTGTGAAGAAGTCCTTGATGACGCTGACAAAATTGGGGCAGGGTCCTGGTCGTCTGGAAAGGAGTGTTTCGCCCATGGATAAGATGGCTGTGATACGTATCTTGAACGTGAGGAGTTCCATGTAGCTGTTGGGGGGTGTCTGTGTAGGCAGTACAGCTGGTGGTATCTTTGAATATGATGGCAACTCCACCTCTAGACTTGCGCTGATGGTCTTGCCTGTTGATTGTGTAGCCAGCGGCGATAGCTGTAGCGATGTCCAGGGCCGAGGTTATGTTTAGCCATGTTTCCATGAGGAAGAGCAGGTCCGGAGTATGGTCGTGCAATAGGTCCCATATCGCTGTGGCGAGTTTGGTGAGCGAGTGTTTAGTCTGTGAGTGGGTGGCTGATTTGTGTGAGTGTGAGCAAGTGGTGTGTGGATGCTGTTGGTGCGGGAGTGGTGGATGAAGGGTGTGGGAGAGTGCATAGGAACTTGCTGGAGGCACATATGAATGCCTCTTCCATGTGATGGGCATCAATACAGCATTCGGTGATCAGCAGCGGGGTTTAAGAGCATGGAGGAGCAAGACATGGTAGCAGTGGGTAGGGGGAGAACCAGGGTTCCTTGCATTGGGTGCATTCCAGGTGCGGATGAGTGCAGAAGGGCTTGCCTTTGGCCCTCTGCCCATGTCCGGTGCACGTGCACTCTGCAGCTGCCAGTATATATGTCGTGGGAGGAGCGCAGGGTAAAGTGGGCAGGAATCCAGTGATTTCACTTCCTGAGCAGATGGATGATGGGAAATCCAGAGATGTCAATTCCTTTGCAGATGGATGATGAGAAATCCAGCAATGTCCCTTCCTGTGCAGATGGATGATGGTAAATCCACTGATGTCACTTCTTGTGCAGATGGGAGATGTGAAATGAAGTCCTCTTGATTGGCTTCATCTTTTAAAGGCATTTGCGAGGGAAACCAGTGATGTCACATCCAGTGCAGATGGATAATTGGGAATCCAGTGATGTCACTTCCTGTGCAGCTGAGTGAAGGGAAATGAAATCCTCTTGCTTGGCTTCCTCTTTTAAAGACGGTTGTGGTGGGAAAATAGTGATGTCACTTCCTGTGCAGATCGATGATGGGAAACAGCTTTAGGAAAGAAAGGCAGACACCTTGTCACTGGTGACATTTTAGCAATTCTGTATTTTTCATTCGGTTACTTTGGGATCCAGAGACCAATGAATTCAGTGGAACTCATTTTTCAACTGCATTTTGAGCTTCTCAATAAATGTCTCTTTAAATATATCTAGGCTATCCTATTTTAGGTTTAAAACTATAATAATTGATAAAACATCACCGAAAGAGAAATAGCCATCACCAGTGTAAACATATAAACACTGAAAAAACACCTGCAAAACCACAAAGTAAATGCTATTCAAAGAAAGGAAAAGGAGAGTGTGAGTCATTTTTATTCCTTCCTGAAGGGGCCAATAGAGTGTAACTTTGTTATACAAGGTAGCAGCAAGAAAGATTGGGCTAACATTATTCTGTTTGAGTTTTGTTGTTTAGGGATGTCACTAAAATATTGTTTCTTCTTCCTTTTTTCAGTTTTGTGGTCTTTGGTCTAAAGATGCAGGGTTTAGAAGCATGTTTTAGGTCTTATTTAATTATTTTATAAACTGTAGAGAATCAGGAAATATCAAAATCATATTTGATATTTTGGCTATGTTTGATTCTTTCACGGATAGGTAAAATGGATGGTTTCCTGAGATTCTTTCCCTATATGTACCATCACATTTACCCACAGACAGAGAATGGGTGAAACCCTTTGATACACCAACCTGCTTTTCTAGCGAGTCAGTATTGATAGTAGGTGGATCGTCAAACACCCCAGGCTTTAAATATTAAATGCAAGGTGAAGCGATAGGTATATGTGAAAAGAGTGCTGTCACCAAGCATCTGGGATAGTGATGAAAACATGACACCAGACGTTTGGTAAACATGGAACGCAGTGTCACTTAGAATGCTGGTGCAAAAGGTTCTTACCAAGTTCAACAAAGACTGGAGTGATATTGTTTGCATTTGCAGGGATTCAGCTACGTCTATGAAGATGTTGTGTGAGGACCTGTCAAAATCGATACCTGAGCTGAAGTGCTTCCCTGCAAGACATGCTTGCCACTTGCTAGATGGTATGCTGAAAGCATCTTTACAGTCTTCAGAGTTAATGAAGAATGCTATTGACTTTGTAATCCATTCTGGTGCATAGTTTCATTATGCACGGGAACAAAAACGCAAATATTTCTCATTTTTTGCTTTATGTGGCTTCAATGAAAGAGTCATCCCAACCGTGTCATTTAGCCGGTGGTTCTCAGTCCTAGAGGCCGTGAATGCTATATTATCCATGAGGCAAGAAATGTGAGGATTTTCAGTTGCATATTGATAGTGATGTGAAAAAAGTACACTTTACTGCATTCTTAAACATGACTGCTGTAGTGAACATAATAAAAAAAAATACAGTCTGAAAACACCCTTGTCTACCAAGTGTTAAGCGTAATTGGTGTAGATGTGAAACATCTCCTTTTGAGTAGGCTGGGTGACACTTTTAGTGAGTTTGGCACTGCAACATGTTCCATCTTAGAATGCTTGCCAAGCAAAGAAATGTTGAGGAGCGATTCAGGAAATTTTATTATACAATGCATGAGAAATGGCTTGCAATAATGCATATAAATATCCCTTCACCAACCATGGGATTTGATGTCAATAAAGCCTCGCTGTGGTACTCTGCACAAGTTCTAGATCCATTCCGTAAAGGGAAATTTTCTACAGACTTTGAAAGGTACTGCTTCATTTTTTACCGCTTCAATAACTCTTAGGGCATATGCGCCCAGTTCAACGCATATGTTGCAGAACCTGTCCCAGAGTATCACAAACTTCAGGTGCACCAGTATTGGCATGGAAAGCTATGTCAGTGGCCAGAGTTAGCAAATTGTGTACTGGCTGTTTTGGCATTGCCCGTCTCAAGTGCCAATGTTGAGAGGGCCTTTTCACAAATAAACGTTTACACGGGAAGGAAAGAGCGAGCGTACATTACCAAAGACTCACTGAAGAAGTATTGTATGGTGTACTTCAATAAGTTTGATTTGTAAAAATGTATTTGAACCTCATATACACTGTCTATATACCATGCACTATCAGTGCAGAAAGCAAGAAATAATAAAAAACAAAAAACATTCCATAAACACCGGAAAAACACTGTTTCTGTTGTTTTTAATGGCTTGGAAATGTGTAACCACTGTTTAAGGTATTGAAATCACTGGAAAACACTGAAAAAATCCCACCAGAATTTACCAAAAATAGAAACTAAAAACAGGAAAGCCTAAATATGTCTATTTTGAATTTGAAGCACATTGTTCCAGAACTCTTGCCTTTACTTTTAACCAATCATCCTTTTGAAAAATACTACAGCATAATTAACTGAAAGAGGGTTTCCAGAGTTCTGTTTCTGTGAAAGGGAGCACATAGGGATCTCATGCCGTCATGATCTTTGTTTTAAAATATCAAGTACTCATTTATGCAAAGTGACAGCGCCTGAATAAAACACCTGACACTAACATTTGTTTATTTATTTGATTGCTTTATAAAGTATGGTAATGGCCCTTGGGAGTTACAAGAGAACATGTTTAAATAATCAAGGGCAAACATATAATAAGTATAACAAAGCAACAAGGTCAAGTCTAAGAAGACAAATGTAAGGGAAAGCATAGTTTTGGTAAAAATACCTTTGAAGAAGTATTTAAGGTTCTGTTTTAAATGTGGCAAGACAATATCATGGGACGGGATTGAGGGAATTCCAAATCCTTGTTGCACTTTCAGGGAAGGATTTGTTAAGATAGCATTCTTGTTTCAATTGTGAGGCTGTAGGAATAGGGCTTCTGTGTTTCTCAAACCATATTGAGCAACAGAGATCTTTAGTTTTTTAGTCATGGAGGCGGGAGAAGGATCATCTATGGCTTTATGTGTGATGCAAGAAGTTATAAACTGCTCTTTGGCTTCAATGGGAAGCCATTGAAGAGTTAGCAAGATGAGAGTGATGTACTCAAATTTCTTGTGCCCTGAAACAATAGAGCCTGCTGCATGTAGAACTGCTATAGGGTGAGCCAAGTGAGATTTTGGAAGACCGGAGAGAAATGAGTTCCGGTATTCTAATCTGGAGAGCAGCTGCACCTGGATTACAGCTTGTAAATTGTGTTCTGCTATGAAATACCTGATGCCTCAAAGAAGACTGTTGGAACCAGACATTCTTGGCCATAGCAGCAATTTGCTTCTGACGGTTAAGCGACTATCAAGTATAAAGCCCAGAGACTAAACATTCTCTACACTGGCTGGTTTGCACGCCAGGCTGGAAAAGGATTCCATCCACTCAAGGACAGGAAGGCTGGATTTCATTAGTGAGATTAACAGGAATTCAGTTTTAGGGTTGAATTTGAGGTGGAAGGTTGACATCTATTTTTAAATACTTGGCAGGGTGTTGGAAAGAAGGATGTTGTTGCGCAATGAGATGTTCAAATAGATTTGGTTGTCATCTGCATACAGGTGGTAGAACAACCCATAACTTTTGGGAATCTGACCTACTAGTACTAGATAAAAGGTGAAAACTGTCAATGAGAAGATTGGGCTTTGTAGAACTCTTTAGTGTAAACTGACTTTACTGGAAAAAGAGCTCCCAATGTTCACTTCTTTTGAACAATTCAGCAAACAGGAGACAAACCAGTCAAGGACTACCGCTCAAAGCTCAATCGATATCTCAAGGTGTTGATCAGGGCGTGATGGTTGACTATATCAAAGGCGGGCAAGAGATTAAGGAGAATATCTAGGCAGGAGTCACCCAAGTTGAGGATGAAGTGAGTTGTTAACAATTTGCAGGAGGGCGGTTTCTGTGCTGTAACTGTGTTGGAAGCTAGACTGGAAGGCGTCTAGGAGGTTGGTTGCCCGGATGTGAAACAAAAGCTGAGTTGCTACATAGCTTTCTATCGCCCTTCATAAGAAATGGCATTCAAGAGATTGGGATCCAATGTTTTAATTTGTTTTTTATAAAAGTGTAGAGATTTGAGCAGTCTTTGAACAGTCAGGGAAGATACCTTGCTCAAGAGAGGAGTTGACTAAGGGGGACCAGTAAGGTATAAGCTCAATGGCAAGGTCTTTGTTGATAGATCCAGGTATAGCATCAATAAGATCCTTTGAAGGTTTGACCTTAATTATGGTGTCCAGTAGCTCTGAGACTGGGTAAAAATGCAGCTAAGACCACTATACTTTGCGTGTTAGCTTGCCAACAACATCTTCATTCCTACATGATTACTTGCTAGTTACCATCCAGGGAGATACATGCCAGTCCATCCCAAGCTTGTTACTCCAACACTCACTTTGAATGCACTCATGAAGTGAACATTCTCTTTATGCAGTGTAATTCTAGCAGACTGTTCTACTAATGCATGGGCCCCTAATGGCTGCCTTATGTTTATCAGTAATGGTAAGAGAATGATGCATCAACAATTCACTCCAACTTACTAAGTCAATACCACAGATTTCAGGAGCATTTCATTGCTCTGTGTTCTGTTCCCACAGTTTGACCAGCATTGTTTCTTCTCCTCAGGTTGTATTCCCTCACTCGGGCAGGCACTCAAACACTGTGAACCTGTTGAGTATTTCCTCTGTTCCAAGATCAATGTGTCAAGAGAAAAGTCTCCATGCACTCATATAGATACACATCTGCAGTCAGTTTTTATCACCCAAGCAAACTCATCCATGCAATTATTTCGCAAAATCCAAAAGTCTGGATTGGGTACTATCAGTCTGCGTCACTTTCACCTTCGAGAGTGCCCCTCTTCTTCTCTTGACAGCTAGATTTCCTAGAGATGAGGCCTTTAACTTGAGTAGCAACTCAAACAACACCATCAATATCCACACGAAAAGCCTTCTCTTCCTAACTCTCTCAAGTTGCAGGGCATGAAGAATTACTGTCTATCCTTCTTGGGTTCTCTTTCACACTAACAGTTCTACTTCATGCAGTGAGGCAGCACACTGGGGGTTCTGCCTGTGTTCTTTTCATCAGCACCTATGCCCTTGAATTTTGAGCCTAGTGCTCAACAGTCTCCACCAAGTTTAACCATTAGCCCCCATTCTGGAAAACGGATCCACCAGCCATTTATCCAGGAATGATCGCCTTCTTGTACAACTGCAATATCCTCACACAATCGGGTAATTTATTAGTGGAGAGGCACACACAAGGAGAACATAAGACTGCACAGACCCTTTTACACATTTGTTTAAAAACACAAGTGTAAATTTGATCTAATCAAATCAGCATGTGTGGAGGTTAAGCAATCAGCAAGTTAATAATAATAGTAAGAAGACAGTCTTACACACTCCCCTTTTCCTTGGATGGGTGACCAATGCTGAATGAATTTTTCAGGCAGCCTCCGGGACGTGATGTCTGGGCAGCATACAACACTATGGTGCCCTCTCACATTGAGGCCCTGGTTTATGAAACCTTTGCGCTGTCCTTGCAAGGCGACACAAGGACAACGTAAAGGCTTCAGTAATATTTACAAAGCCACACCTGGTGCTATTTGCTCCATCCTGAGTGGCTTTGTAATGAAATGTAACATAACACAGCTGCTTACATTTCAACTTGGGAAGCATTCAATGGCTATAGCTAGTAAAAATGGGAATGTGTCAAAATGCTATGCCTTCCCCAGTGAGATGTAACAAAGAGAAGAATCTACTTCTGCAGCACATATAGGAAGAGACTGATTTTGTGCAGAAGGTGTCCCTTTTGGTACAAAAAAACAATCATGCCTGGAATGCAGGCACCCTTGCACTATTAGGCAAGTGTGTCAGCCTTGGTACAAGGCAGCACACAGTTGGGCAGCACAAGGCGAAAGCAGAAATGCTCCATATATTAGTAAATTTGGAGTTTCATTTCTGCTCACTTAATTTCTGCTCTCTCTCTTTCATGTAACACAGCAACTTTTCTTGCTACTCTGTGGTGTGTGAAAGATTAGTAAATATGACCTTAATCTTAACTAACTGTAAAACACGTCAGCCTCAAATACTTAAAAACTGGCATTCATCCCTTTGAGAGCCTTCTTTTCTCAAAATATCAACTTGTCTTGCAGATGGCTTCAACACTGTGCAAACAGACTTTAAAGGGGGCTGGAACTGCTCCTCTTCCGCACTTTGTTCACTATGTATGATTATACATCTAGCTAGCTCTTGGTTTATGAAGACTTAATCAAACACAAGCAGCTCTATTTATAAAATACTAATTCGTTTTCTAAGCCTTATATTGTCTTCTCACTTGGACCAGCTTATTTGATTTCACTAAAAGGTTATGGTTCCAGACAAGCCTTGCTAGGATTTCAGCTCTGCTCTACTCAACACTACTTTGGAATCGTCCACATACTACTAACAAATAGCTATGAACCCATTGTGGCCTAAGTGCCTGATATAGTGAGATGCATGGTTCCGTATAACTCTCTAACCTACTCTACTGCTAAGTGCTTCAAGGCACTGTTAGACACTATTCCTACAAAATACCTCTCCGATACCTCGGGATCCCAGTTCCCTCGCTGTACACTAACTGATGTTCATGCTCTATGCTCACCAGTACAGTGGCTATCTGTTGCATGTCAGTTTCAGGTAGATATGTAGGTAGTGTACCATCCTCACACTTACTTGCAAATCTGCTGCAGGAATGACACTTGTTTTACTGGAGCGAGTGAGGTCAGCCGACACCAACATCTAGTATGTCCACTCGTCTTCACCTTCCTGGATGCATTTGTACAAGCTGTGGGCCTGCTGATCCAGTCACTTCACATGCTGTCTTATTCTGGCTGCCTCCTACCTCACAGCAAACAGTCTAAGGCGATTTTCGCATTTTCATACAATGCTCTTATGCCCACTCCCCAGGGTGCAACTTCACCAGCATAGGGAGTCTGAACAGGCAGTCTTTAGCTGTTTTCTGTGAAGCACTAAATTCCAGCTTGATTTCCCTTTTTACAGTTAATCTCTCAGTACTCCTGTGTATTCCGTTAAGCTGATATGTAGTCAGTAGTTCAGGAGCAGCGTAGAATCAGTGTAAGAGCAGGCATTCCTAAGCCTGTTGGTCTCACCATTTCCATCTGGGTGAATTTAAAAGTTGGCTGGGGAACACCCGTTGTATCAAACATGTACCAAGAAGTGTGATATTTCAAAGCACTATCTTACAGACACTCCCACAGCATAGTAAATGAAGGTCAAGTAAGTAACCAAATGCATTCTGGAGTGTGTACCCAGTGTACTTAGAGTGCATATTTCATTGTCTATTGTTGATGCAGTGGGAATGCACATTTGTAACTAACAGCCGAGTCCCCACCTCTGGTTTCATTTCTCCAAGAAACATGCCTCTTACAGCAATGTGTAGGCTCTCCACTTAATGTGTCAAGTAATGTAGAGATAGTGGATGAAACTATAGCTTTTTAAACACCAATAAAGACATGGTCTTTTCATAAATGATCATGCGAAGAGCACATTCCCAGTTTAATGTAAATAGGAACACAAATGACTTTGAAGTGAGTAACAAAGGTAATCCCGTTTTTCAACACTGATTAACCTCCGGCATGCTAGTCTTGGTCTCTAATTTTCCATTGTTCTGGTCTCTAACAACGACAGGTGGCATTATCACACTCAACATTACACTGAAGTAAGACAAAACAAATGTTTATATACCTGAAGAATTTTATTGGTATTTTTCTTATAACCTTTTTTTAAAAATTAAAAAACATAAAATAACCATCAAGATAAAAGACCATAGACAGCAATACCAAATGAACCAGCCACTTGGTTTCAGTAATTGAAATTACTTTTACAACTGGATATTATTGCATATACCCCAAGTTCACTCTGTGTACCAATTACATTTTGGCAAAATTGCAAACATAGCTTTGGTAGTGCAAAACTAAGAGAATTAACTATTTTGTTTTAAAGATAACCATATGATTTTTTTGCAATTTGAACAAGTCTTGATTTCCGTATACTCTTGCTAACCACCATCCTTTTCAAAACTTGAATACTTGATAGAATTAAAATTGAACTAACTACAGCTGGTCTAATGAATCCCCTCTTTTTTGTTTCCCTGCATAGAGGCACCAGCCTGTTGATGACAATGCAAAATAGTGTCAGCCTCTGAATCCGAGATAAAATTACATGGATTCCCCAATACCACTTCATCCCTCCAGAGTAGTCCTGTTTATAGGATGCTTTTGTCTCAAACCTGAATATAAAAAAATATGGCTGTCATGTTGAATCTTGTCCTGACCATCAACACTGGGGTTTTCATACAGTGGTCATATTCACAATGTGATACCCACAGACAAGCATTTACAAATACCTAATGTATTGCCAAATGTATGCTACGTGCTATTATTGAAATAGACAGTAAGTTCAACCTGTTATTGATTGACGTGTGATATTGACAGATTGACCCTGAATGCTTTCCATCACATCAAACTACGACTAAGTAACTTGTAACACTGAAATGCTAGGATTTGAAAATGGTGGAGCAGTAGGATATTTGAAATATATTTTTCACAACATCAGAAGCTTTTTCAGCCCTGTCAAAGAGGGGCACTGTACACACATTCTACAAACTGTGCTCACCTAGTGAGAGCATAACTGAACAATCAAAAGAAACAAAGTACTTGCCCTCCTTGTTTTACCCAGAGAGAGGCACTGGAAAACATTAGCATTTTAAGATACTAGCATTTAACCCAATGTTAATGAAAAAGGTTCATTTGGGTACACTATTTTATGTTGGGGGCTAACAACCAAAAGAGAAACACACACAGTAGGAAAGGGGTACTTGTAACCACTGGCAGTAATTTACAATGTATGTGTCTAGTATTGTGTACTGTATACAATCTAAGAGTGACATAAAGCTGAATCATGAATGTGTGAGAGGCCATTTATGATTATTTGGTATGCATGCAGATGTAAAGAGTGTAACATGCTATTCATTTCAATTGCTTAATGTTGGGAGGATTCAAGACTCAAGAGGAGAAGCTTTGAGTGTGTCCTAATGCTTCTCTCCTCCATTAACATTGTTATTTAAAGCATATTTCACTTGACACATCTGAATATTGGAAAGCAGTGTGTTGTGGGAGGTTGGCAGCAGACACATAATAATAAGATATGACTTTACGTGAAAATAACAAAAGTTAATGTGAGTTATACGTCAGTAAGGTACTAAGATTTTAACTTGCGTTAAAAAAAGCTTTGCCATTTAAACGTAACTGACAAGTGTAACTTGCACCACTATGATGCACTGCTTATGACTGCACATATTACATCACTAATGACGTCTGAAATCTACGATGGTGCAAGATATGACTGCACATATGACATTATTAATGATGTTTGAAATCTACGATGGTGCAAGTTATACTTATGTCAGTTACATATAACTGGCCAATTTCAGTGCTTTTTTAAGTTTAAAATGCTACTGTCTTTACAGTGAATTTCTAAGTTTTTTTTAAACGTAAGTTAAAATCTTAGGGGCATGATTACAAGCCCCTTGCGACGCCGGTGCATCACTTTTTTAACGCACCAGCGGTGCAGTGTGGTGCTCCATATTTACAAGGCCACGTGGCTTTTCGTGGCCTTGTAAATATGGCGCCTTTTCACACAGCACTTTGCGTGAAAGGGGCGTGTCATATGTGTTGCTGTGGGTGTTCCCACGCATCATCCATGGATTCTGCCGTATTCCCAGATTTAAAACATTTTGTAAACCTGGGAATGCATCAGAATCCTACGCCTCCCCAGGGGAGGCGAAAGGAGGGGAAACGAGGGGAAATACTTATATTCCTCGTCATTTTTTCCTCTCTCCATGAGTGCTGCATTCTGCAGCACACATAGAAAGAGGAAAACACCTCACGTGATTGTTTGTGTGATGGAAGGTGTCCATTCCTGCACAAAAATAATCTCCCCTAAAACGCAGACTCTTGCACCATGGCGCAAGGGTGCCTGCGTTGGCGCATTGCAGTCAATTGTGCGCCAGCTCAGGGGAAAGCACAGAGATGCGCCATATTGTTTTAAATATGACGCATCCCTGTGATTTGAAAGTGACGCAGCATGGCGCAGCCGAATCGCTTGTGGTGCCGTGCAGCGTCACTTTCTCGTAAACAAGACCCTCAGTGCCTTACTTACATGTAACTCCACTTTAACCTTTGGGTTTTTTCAGTGTATATATATATATAAACAAATTTCCATGTATATGTGAAAATTCACCTGAATCTAGAGTGGACGGTTCACACACCTAATTCTTAACTGTATTCGTAGATGATATTTGAGAAAGCTGCTAGACAACATTTTTCAGTCTGAAGTTGATAACTGTGGAGTTTAAAACTGGTATATGTTGGGTTTCATTTATATTTATAGGCATATGGCACTCTAGGGTGGCCACTGATATATAGATACACCGATGATTTTGTAAGGCATGAGTTTAACCTGATAGACTATATTGTTAATCAATGTTTAAAGTGAAATTCACATTTGGGAGTTTACAAAACAACTTTTACAATATCTTAATATTTGTTTTACAAACAGGAGGTATGGGTAAACGTTTTCCTACATATGTTGTGATTTTCTGGAGGCGTGATGTCACGCAGTGAGAATATGGCAGTGATTTCCTTGGGAGCATGACATTTTGAGTGCCTGTACCAAAAAAAACAAAAGTATTCTCACAGAGCGATACAGCACCCTATGTGTAATTTTTATATTTGTGGTATGGCATCACCACTGGGACCACACAATGAATCCACCTTGAATGAGAGTTTCTAAGGCAGTTTGATAAGTTGTGCGCCGAAGCCATCACCTCCATTTGGTAGGATCTACTCTCAACATGCACAGAGAACTTCGCCCCCTCCAGACAACCAAAGGTAGTAAAGATAAACCACACTCAAGCTGCCATTTTGTGAAAACAACATAAGTAACCACCGCTCAAAAAAGACAAAATGTTACCATGTGCAAATGTTACTGATGTATGCAAAAGCATAAAAAGAGTGGGTGGGCATACTTCTGAGCTAGGAGGAAACAAGGGGCACTGATGTGATGCTGAACAAATGTAGGACAAAGAACATAAAGATGATTAAAGCTTAAGAAGGGGCGCTAGTAATACCTGCAAGCTTGAAATGCAAATCCCTGGCCGGCCAACCTGAAACTGGGGCCATTGAAGCAAAGAACAGCAGGCGTATATAAGAAGAAGAGGGAAGCAATATATGTAGCAACACAATATGCAGATTTCGCTGTTGACTAAAGGGGTGTAAACAAATACAGTGGTAACAAGTTGTGAAATAAGGGTTTTAGTCTTACAGGTTGAGAAGAGGCTACGAAATAAATGCTTACCATAGCCTTGACCTGTGAGATTAAAGAAAACACTCCCTACTCCCCAAAATGTACATTCTATATGGATTAGCAACCCTTAGATTAATATTTTTCTTGCCATGTGATTGGTCTAAAGTGAGCTACGTGGCAGGACATAGGGTAGTATACATTCTCTAGCACATATACTGTGACATCAGAAACGGAGCTACCTGGAGCTACCTGTCTGCAGAAGGCAACTATTTTTTGGCTATTAAACTTAGACTTTGAAGGATGGTTTCTGCTTCAACGAGAAAATGTAAAAATGACAGAAATAAAGTTAGGTTCCAGACCAAGCAGAGGCAGCACCACATAAAGACATCCAGACACAGTCGGACCTGCACCCACAGCTACCTTTAAACCACGCGCACACCCACTATGGATCATGTGCATATGTTTATATAAATGCAAAGAATGCAACAAGTCTAAGATCATTAGCCAAAGACTCCATGTATGTGAGCTTGTGCTTGGATTCTAATATGTATTAATGCACACACATGCACGATATCAGTGCACGAAACCTGCTATTGCACATCTTATTTGTGAAAATAAGATCAAATAGTAATCAGAAATGAGTTACACATTGTGTCTTATTCAGGCAATGGATGTAGACCAGAAGCACCATTTTCTTGAGTGATTGTTCAGAGGAAGGTCGTCTTTTTCTCTTTCTTTTTTCACTCGTTGGTAGTGATCTTCTTCTTTCAAATACCACACCGGTGGCCATCGGTGTGCCTCAAAATACTTCTGATTGTCTGAGGACACAAAATGTTTCAATCTTCAGTCATTTTGACTTCCTTAAGATCCTGTTTAAAAATTCTTGATTATGTCAAATATAAGTTGACTTTTTATAAACAGCCTGAAAATACTTTATTGAACAAATGATTACCAAATACAAAGAACCTCCTGTACCGCAAAGACTCACTTGCAAACAAAATTAGTGACATGTCTCCTGTAATTAACCTACAAAGTATGTCCTAATTGTGCCTATGACAGATTCAGTTTTGCCACTGTGGACAATAACAAATGAACAAAAACCAATTGGTTTGGGTGTTTAGTACTGCATCAAACCTAAGCACACATTACTCAAATTTAAAGAAGTGGCAAATGTTTTCAAGAAAGAGTGACAGACAGTACAATGAACAAATTTCTTGGAGATTTTTAATACATTACCTTAATTCATTCTCATTGGTGATCTGCATACCTTAAGCCACTGCTCCAGTGTTGTAGGCCTGATGTTATGGACCTGACCATTCTCTGATTGATAGCAACCAACCAAGCGGCAGCATCAAGGTCCAGAATAATGATTTGTGCTTTTTTTCCCTCTGAAGTGTAGAAATAAGAGAAAGTGTCCCGTTTCCCACTGACAGGGCGTTCTCAAAGGCCCCCGCCACCCAGAGGAACTGCACAACCAACGTGGATTCCAATATTATATGAGAACTGCATCAAGGGTAGGTGGGGACTGAGCTGGGTTTAAATAAGTGTAATAAACTGTTAAAGAGTGCTATTAGTGCTAAAAGTGTATTAGTTTAAAGCAGGCATTCCGGGAGACTTACTTGATGTGCCTTAAAATCAACCTCCACCTTATCTAGTTGTGTACACCCACTGTCTTTCCTTTGCTTCTGACCTTTCCCCAGCTCCATGACTGGGGCTGGACTTTATAAAGCCTTGTGATCATTATTTTCTTGTCCACTGGGCCCCGAAAAGGTAAACAATCCAAGTTCTACAAGATGTTCAGGAAAAGCATGTCACTGTTTGAAAATTACCTCTGCTGTAGAGGCATGGCATACAAAGTTCTTTCTTCTCTATACCCACCTGTATGTGTGTATGTAGTTATATAAAGTACACCAACCTAACCAGGGGTGACAAAGCAATGTACAGTGCCAATGGCAAAGAATATGATCAGCAATAGATAATGGGTTCGGGAAGGGATTACTGATTAAGTGAGGGAAGGAGGGCCTAGTAAGACCTCAATATATGGTAATCTTTACAGAGGTATGGTTTCAGATCTTTCCTTAACTAAATAAAGTTTTGAGCAGTCCAGGTGGATAAGGAGTTGCTGTTCCAGGGTCTGGGTTCTAGGGTGAGAAAGCCTATTTCTTTTTTTTATTTTTGATATATCTTCAGCTTTAGTTTGTCAGTGTCCTGGCTGCAAGTGTGTCGAGTACTGCCAGAGATGGTGATCTTGTCTGCCAGAGAACATACGTACTGTTTTTTTTCCTAAGCTGGCTTCACTCTCACACAATGACTTTTGACACACATACGTCCATGACAGTGCAGATTAGTTTGCATGAAGTTATACTTGCTTACGAAATCAACTTCACAAGAACATTATCATGATACATTGAACATCATGTACAAGGTCTATACATACATTGTGCAAAAGTGATTGTTTGCATTCGTCCATGCGGCAACATAGCTATCTATAGTACATAAATAATTGTGACCTGACTAGAATCTCGGCCCAGGGCAAGGATGCCTTCTGTTATAAATAAACAAGCATTTCCGGCTTGAAGCAGAGGAACACTTGCTGTCATTTGCGATATCACCACTTGCTGACTTCTCAGCCCAGCCTCAGCAAGGCCACCAAGGGATGTCCTATTCAAGACCACAACAACACAGGTACCTCCATTCTTTCCCTTCAGGTAATGGGGTTGGATCATCCGAAGGGGGATTTCTGGCAGAACACATACATACACCCTAGGCATTTTGGTTAGGGGACACATAGTAGGAGTACGCTAGATTGATATATATATATATTCACTGAAAAAACCATAGGTTTTAGGGAAAGTTATAGTTAGTTGGACATTCCACTCGTACAAAACCCGTGAAATTCCCCCGTTATAGTTAGTTCAGCTAACTATAACTCGCACCCCCGCAATGCACTGCTGATGACGTCACATATTACATCACTCATGACATGGTCAGTGACATCACTGATGACATCACTGATGACATCTCAAATGACATCACTGATGACATCATCCAGTGACTGTGTGTTTCTGTAAAGTTTAAATATGTTTAATATATATAGGTAAAGGCGTATTGAAGAATGAGTGGGCGTATAAGTGTCTGAATGGATGTTTTACTAGGTGCGTGACTGACTCTATAAGTGAGTGGTTAAACATATGTTAGTGAATGCATGTGTTAGTGACTAAACTGTGTGAATCTCTGTATCCGTCTGTCTGTTGGTGTGTAAGTGACTGCATGGGTTTTTGAATAACTACATAAGTGTCTATATGAGTTATTGATTGGTTGTCTGAGTATCTGTATGGGTGCCTGAGTGTTTGTGTGGGTGGGGTGTGTGTGACTCTGTGCATAGATGTGTGAGTGGGTGATTCACTGGGTGCATAGTTTGAAGTGTGCATCTGTGATGGACTGTATGGGTGGGTGAGTGTGTGTATGGGTGTGTTAGTGAGTGAATGTATATCTCATTTGTACATGTGTAAGTAACTACATATATAAAAGGCAGTATATATGTGTGTTAGAGTATATAAATGTCTATAAGTGAGAGTGTGTGATTGTGAGAGTGGCTGCATGGATGAGTGTTTGCTTGTATCAGTGATTGTATAAGAACGTAAGAATGTGCTAGTATTTGTATGACTAAGTGAGCTGGTGTGTGTATAACTGTATAGGTGAGTAAAGGGTAGTGTGAATAATTATTTGTATGACTGACTAGGTGTGTGAGTACCTCTATGGATGAGTGGCGATGTGTGAGTGTCTATATAGGTGTATGAGTGCATATGATAGTCCTGTACTGAGTGACCATAAGTATGAGTGACTGTACGGATGAGTGAGTGGATGTGTGTGTAGACCTAAGAATCAGTGAGTGGGTATGTAGTTATTGGTGTTGGAGTGTCTATGGTTTTGAGAATGGCAGTCTGTAATTTAGAGTGGGTGTATCTAACGTTATGTTAGGGTGTGAGAAGATGCATGAAATTATCACACGGATGATGTCATCAGTGATGTCACTGACCATGTCATGAGTGATGTAATATGTGACGTCATCAGCAGTGCATTGCGGGGGCGCGAGTTATAGTTAGCTGAACTAACTATAACGGGGAATTTCACGGGTTTTGTACGAGTGAAATGTCCAACTAACTATAACTTTCCCTAAAACCTATGGTTTTTTCAGTGAATTTCTAAGGTTTTTTAAATGCTAATTTCTAACTATAACGTGCCTGAAACCTATGGTTTTTTCAGTGAATTTCAAAGGTTTTTTTAAATGCTAATTTCTAACTATAACGTGCCTGAAACCTATGGTTTTTTCAGTGAATTTCAAAGGTTTTTTAAATGCTAATTTCTAACTATGCCTACAGAGGTAGGACATGTGAAGAAAGAAGAAAAAACGCACAGAAAGAAGCAAAAGAAATGCACAAACAAGCAACAGAAGTCCACAAAGACGAAGAAAAGTGCAGGAAGAAGCAAGACGTGCAGAAAGAACCAACAGAGGAGCAGAAAGAGGTCTTGTTGCAAAATCATCCTGTGCCCACAACTTTTTCAGACGGGTACTGGTGTTAACTGGCTCTGACTAACCAGGCCTAGAGCCAGTGCTATGCTAAAAGTCACTTAGAATACAGTGAAAACACCTACATACACTAGGGAACACTATGCGTTGGGGTACCCCTGTGATTAGCATGACCTCCTCTGTAAGTCCCTAGTACATAATAGGGCAGGGGGATTAAAACTACCTCTTAAAATGCGCTACAGGGCGCGTTTGCACAGTGGTGAAGGGAGGGGGGGCCTGAGGTGACGTGTGCAAACGCACCCCGTGGCGCGTTTTAAGTTGCGGGATTAAGTCCCCTTGAATCCTGAAGGTCCCTGGGGCCCAACTAACCCACCAGGTACCTACAGTTAGGACCACAGAGCTGAGTTGCACAGAGGCGTTCCGAGGCCACGCACCTTTTTTCACCTCTCTGCAACGCAACTCTGTTGTGCTTACTGAAGGTACCTGGTGGGCTAGTTGGACCCCAGGGACCCTCAGGATTCAAGGGGACTTAATCCCCCAACTTAAAACACGCCACAGGGCGTGTTTGCACACATGTCACCTCAGGCCCCGCCCCCTCCACCACTGTGCAAACGCGCCCCGTGGCGCGTTTTAAGTTGCGGGATTAGGTCACCTTGAATCCTGAGGGTCCTTGGGGCCCAACTAGCCCACCAGGTACTTCCAGTAAGCGCCACAGGCCTGAGTTGCAGAGAGGTGGTCCGAGGCCACGCCCCTTTTTACACTTCTCTGCAACGCAGCTCTGTGGCGCTTACTGGAGGTACCTGGTGGGCTAGTTTTACCCCAGGGACCCTCAGGATTCAAGGGGACTTAATCCCCCAACTTAAAACACGCCACAGGGCATGTTTGCACACATGTCACCTCAGGCCCCGCCCCCTCCCTTCACCACTGTGCAAACACGCCCCGTGGCGCGTTTTAAGTCGGGGGATTAACTCCCCTTGAATTCTGAGGGTCCCTGGGGTGCAACTAGCCCACCAGCTACCTCCATTAAGCGCCACAGAGCTGCGTTGCAGAGAGGTGTAAAAAGGGGCGTGGCCTCAGAACACCTCTCTGCAACGCAGCCCCCTGGCGCATACTGGAGGTTCCTGGTGGGCTAGTTGGCCCCCAGGTACCCCCAGTATTCAAGGGGAATTCGTTCCCCATCTGCAAACGCGCCAGGGGCGCGTTTGCGGAGTGCTGCAAGAAGGGGCGTGGCTTCCGGCGCGATGCCGGTCTTTTTTTTTTTTTTTAAGAAGGGGGGCTGTGTGGCCCCCCTTCGTTTTCTCATTTATTGGCCCTGGGGACCCCATCCCCCAGGGCCTGCCCCCTATTTTTTTTTTTTTTTAAATTTGGAAGGGGGCGCGTGGCCCCGATCCCGAGGCCTTAATCGGCCCCGGGGACCCCATCCCCCGGGGCATGGGCTTTTTTTTTATTGTTTTGGAGGGGGCTGCGTTGCCCCCTCCTCAGGCCACTTATGGCCCCGGGGACCCCATCCCCGGGGCCGGCCTTTGTTTTTTTAATTTTGGGGAAGGGGCCGCGTGGCCCCCTCCCGGGCCACTTGTAGCCCCGGGGACCCCACCCCCAGGGCTGGCCCTCTCCGTTGGGGACCGTGGGGGTCCCCAATCCCCCCACGGTCCCGCCGGCTCCCCGCGTCCCTTGGGAGCCAGCATTGCTTTTCCACATGGGGAGCTGCTAAGATGCAGCTCCCCGTGTGGAAAAGCAATTTGCTTTGAATTTTGGAAGAGAGAGCAGGTTTCCTGCTCTCTCTCTCTCCAAAATCCAAAGCAAGTTTGCTATGACAGGACGGGAGCCGCGAGGCTCCCGTCCTGTCATAGCAAACTACAGTGTCCCGGGGTGGGCACCCCGGGACACTGCAGGAGCCGGCCCTGGGGGTGGTGGTCCCCAGGGCCATCGCAGGCTCCAGGAGGGGGCCGCGCGGCCCCCTCCCAACATGTTCAAAGCCCCGGGAGGTGGTGGTCCCCGGGGCTCGGGAGTCCGAAACGGACCCCCACATTTAAATTCTTAGTGCCCCGGGAGGTGGCAGTCCCGGGCGTGTGGGGGGCTCGAGCCCCCACACAGGTAATTTATTTAAAAAACAGAAGCCCCGGGGGTGGCGGTCCCCGGGGCTGCGGGAGGGCCCAGTGCCCTCCCGCACCATTTGTAATTCAAAGCCCCGGGGGTGGCGGTCCCCGGGGCTTGGGGGCCTTAAAGGCCCCCCTACAACTTTTCAATTAACCCCCGCATGCCCCCGGGACTTGGCCCACCCGGGGGCCAAATCACAAAAAAGCGCGGGAGCCCGCGCTTCATTTTTTTTTTTTCACGGCGGGATCCGCGCACCCTGCGTGCATCCCGCCGATTTAAAAAAAAATGCTTTTGGCCCTGGGGGTCCTTGTGGGACCCCTAAGCAGGCCTAGGGGGTCAGGGTGTTTCTACCCTGCCCCCTTTTGCATTTTGCGCACTTGTTTCTGTGCCTCGGTTCTACCGAGGAACAAGATGGCTGCCAACACTTCCTGGTTTGGAGTGTTGACAGCCAATTAGCATACAGCTCGTGATCGGGAGGGTGCGCTCAGGGTGCGCGGATCCACCGCGGCCATAGATATATATGTGATTTTACTTTTGATTTTCTCAGGAACTACTGAACGGATTTACACCATTTAACCAAAAGGCACGACACTGAACCAAGGGCTACCTTTTTGCCAAATTTGGTGTAATTCCGTTCAGCAGTTCGGGCTGTAGCTGCGACTAAAGGTTCCTATGGAAAATTGCTTGGGGAAAACACGTTTTGGGACCCCCCTTTTTTCTCAGCCCCCACTTGACGAATCACCCCGAAACTTTCAAGATAGGAGCGGACCGGAGCGGGCCATAATTTTTGAAAATTTCGCGAAGATTCGTCAACCGGCGCTAAAGTTATTGGGAATAGAATGTTGCGGATTTCCTATGGAAAATAGGTCCTAACTATAACTATCTACTGGCGACCGCCAGTAGATAATATATATATATATATATATATATATATATATATATATATATATATATATATATATATATATATATATATATATATATATATATATATATATATATATCTTGTCTTAGCAAGATGGTGGAACTTTTCATTCTGTTCACTGTCCTGATATTGCTAATCACTTTCGTCTGCTTCGGTCTATTGATCATTGCAGCACATATATTTTATACAAGAATCACTTTGGTTCAATAAATATTGAAAACGCCCCACTGTGTATTCCTCATATATTTCTCTGGAAGAAAGAGAGAACGAGTGACTGAGTGAAAGGGTTCTAGATCTGTTACCACGATCCCTGGGAGAGCTCAGGGTTGTCATATTCTGTGGTTGCCAAAACCGTTTGCTACCCATCTAGGTTTAGAGGTTCATATGGTGGCACTGTGGACTAGCTGTTCTTTAGGATGACATATACTGCGGAGGTGCACGAAATCAGTCTGGCACCATCCCCACATTTATGTTTATCAACAAACGTGCAGTTCCTTCTGGGAAGTAGGGAACTACACAACACTTGATGATGATGCGTACAGGTGGGGGGGGAGAGGAATGCAGAACAATATGAGTAGGGGTGATGTGGTCATATTTCTTCAGGTACTAGATGAGGTGTGCTAAGACATGTAGAATGTCTTTCAGTGGTTCCAGTGTGGTCTCTGGAAGCCATGAAGCAGGGTGTTGCCACCAACCAGATATAACGGTACAAGTTCTGAAATTGCTTTCCAGGATGAATGATTTGCTTTCTTTAGCAGAGAGAGCCAGTACGCTGCTGTCTTGCTCCCCCTGCAGAACAGCAACATTTAAAGTAGCTAAGAGCTACTCTCAGTGATGGATGTCTTCACAGCAGCTGTGTCAGCATAGTAACCTATCAACTGTTTGAACATGTACAGCATGAGATATGTAAAGAAATCAAGCAGCATTATTTTCATAATTACTGACCATCAATAATAGCTGAAATGAAGACGAGTTTGACACACTTTTCCAGCACATTTATCGAGCTTGCAACACCTAGACCCCAATTTACTAACCTTTTTTCCAACCTACACGGACAGAGTCTGGAAAAACAGGACAATTTGCAAATACACAAATCGAAACTGTGAACAGGTGGAGCACCGAGGCTGAGATTACACAACATCTGGTGTGCATGCAATCAAAACCTTTTCAAATCAGTTGGCACCTATGTGCCTGTATAGAATATAGTTATATAATCTGTCATTGGGCTGTTCCAAATAACAATGACTCATCAGGTAATGACCAAAGAATCAAAACAAACTGCAGGTCTAAGAGTAGCAGCACAAGGACTTTCAGCACACTTAAGTGCAATGACAGAACTTATGTTTCCACTTTCTCATTCACGTATCCATTCCTCTCAGTGAGTTAAGCACCTGCTCTTGAGATCTCTCTGTGATATACTTGTCACTCATGCCTTTGAGGTACGTGTTTTGTGAGTGATAAAAGCTTGTACTGGTGTGCCCTGCTGGACCTGTTCTGCAGGGAATGGAAGAAAACACTTACTGCGTTCTGTGAGAGAGGGCAGCTTAGTTGGCTAATGCCATACTGTACATCTTCTGTGAAGAAGCAAAGCTTGCACTGCTGCTGTCTGATGTGTATGTGACCTGTGATGGAGATAGGCTGCGCTGCTGCCGCTCTAGATGGAACTGTCCGCTGAAGGACACTTGCACTGTTCTGCCCAAGGTGTACTTGTTCTACGAAGAAGTGGTGTTTTATACTGCTGTTGCCCATCTTATGAAAAAACAAAGGATGCATTGAATGCACTTCTATAACATTCCCCATGAACCAGGGACTTTTTTACAATATTTGATTGAGATACCTACAGTACTGAGGAAGGTGCCTGGCCCCATAGCAGCAAAATGCAAACGACTAATCATGTACATGGAAAGGAGTTGGAGGGTCAGTTGCTTGAACTTCCTGTTTTTAATATTGTGGTAGGGAAACACCAGTAAAAACATTTTAGCTCCCCACACACAATTTTAATAAAGGTGCTCTTGGATACTTCGCAGTGCTGGATATGGAAACTATTGATGAGCATGCCACACAAGGTAAGTGAGGATTCATCATCCTATGTGAGCAGATGGAATGTAGGGTAATTCCATAAGAAGTTTGTCTGTTACTTCCAGGAGTTTTGCACTTCTTGTACATTTGTCTGTTCATGGAGAGTGTACAACAGTTCTTTAATTCCTCTCACTCCCTCATTAGTGTGTTAGCTACCTGTGTTGTAACTGTCCAATATGTGTGGGAGAATAGTGTGTTGTTCCAATTTTCATCTGCCCTTTACTTATTCTTTCCATTATATAAGGGTGTGTTGCTGCTGCTCATGTGTTGCCTTTATTGTGAAGCTTGGTATTAAACTTTCCACTAAACAAAATGCAAAACAAATTGCATTTGCACTGCCTGGTTTAATGCATGATGTGAATAAAAGACTGAATCCTCAAAAAATACTTAAACAGAGTTTACTTTTGGCTCTACATGCGAAACAAGTAGAATTTGAAATGGACTACACAAATTGGTAAAATCTGAAAACAGCTGAAAATTGGTCCCATGTCATGTATAACACCTTTGGCCAATTCTGGCATTTTAGCCAATACTTTGCATGATGGGGTTTTGAGCTCATAATGAAAGTGCAATAAGAAAAAATTCAAGCCCCACAATGCAACATGCTGTTGGAAGAAAAGACAGGAATGGCTGACAGTATCATATGTCATAGTGTCACTTAGCAAACTTATGAACTGTAAAATAAAATTAAGTTCTTGAATTTCTGACTTGTTCTTGTAGGAAATATAGGGTTAAACACCTCAGTGGGTGAGAAGCAGAGTTAGCCTTTGGAATGCAGATGTAAGCATTTCACTGCTAACGGGATAATACTAATACTGCTGGGAAACCCGGCATGCTAAAAAAATTATTACAGTGTGAGAAACAGCAGCTGGACATGTCTGAAGAGCCACAACAGAAAGGAAAAACAATGTGCTGGTGTTCCTCATCCTGAGCCCATCCTCAGCCTAGAGGTTTGTGTGATTTTGGTGCAGCATCTGCTGCACCACCCTGAAAAGGTGCAGCATGTGCTGCCTTGTGAGGCCGCTAGTGAGAAAGTGCAATGCAGGCATGGGATACATATGTCACTGCCTACTTTACAGGCATTGGAGGGATGGAACTCCAGATGCCAGAAAACTACTTAAGTGACTTTGATTTATTGAAGGCTGGGATTTTAAGATTCAGGTTGTCAATAATCTGAAGTTGACATAGGCCCTCTGAAATCGGAGCAATATGCTCAGAACTCCTGGATAGAGTACCCTTTTACCCAATGAGAATATGCACACTTGTAGGTTTAGATTCATATCCAGGAAGAAGCCAATAGATACGGTGTTTCCCACAATGACTGGTAGGCAGTTCAGTAAACATGTTAGGCCATGCTTGAACATGGATGCTATTTAAAAGTAGGACATGTGTACTTAAGTTTTACATGTCCTGGAAGTGACGAATTTCCAAAGTCGTTTTACACTGACCGTACTGGGTCTCTCATAGAAAAGCACTGGGTTGCATTTTAACACCTTATAATGTATAACTTCAGTTTGGCAATAGCTAGAACCATGATTCAAGGACTCAAATGAAAAGAAATTTAAAATCCAATTTGATGATAAAGTTGTATTTTAAATTACTATTTTGAAAATGCCACTTTTAGAGAGTTAGCATTTTCCTGCTCGAAAGCCTCTAGTAGCACTTTCAGAGATAATCCCCAGCTGTCACCTGGCAGCCTGCTGGGAGGTATAAATTGTTCTCAGGAAAGGGAACAAATGAGGCTAGGAGGAGGTGTGACCTCCTCCTGAAAGGATGGCCTTAGGGGATGTGGCCACCAACTGTACAAGCTTCAAAGGACCTGTCATAGGCAGATGTAACTTACATCTAGGCCTGCCATTGTCCAAGTAGCCAAAGTGGCTCCGAATCCAGTGTGTGTGTGTGTGTGTGTGAGTGTGTGAGTGTGTGTGTGTGAGTGTGTGTGTGAGTGTGTGTGTGTGTGTGTGTGTGTGGGGGGGGGGTGAAGCTGTCCCATAACTGGTTTTGCAGGAGGAGTTCCTAATTTTTGAAGACACCTCAAGGGTGTACCAAAAACTCTGACCAAGAGATGGAAGATTCTGCCATGTTAGATTTTGCCAGAGAAGGGCACTGTAGGACCTGGACCTCTAAAAGACAGAAGAAAGATTACACCTGCTGTTGAACCTGTGGAGAAAGGCCTAAAGGGATGGGCCTTCTCCCACTTGTACCCACGCGGAAGAAGCCTACTCCAAGGGTCAGTTTGCTGACCTCTTGTTAAGCTTCAAGGAAGCCCACCTTCCTGGAAAGCAAAGATGACCAGTTCCAACTGGACCTGCCTGGACTCTGCTGGTGGCTTCCACTAGAGTAATTCCTGACCACAAATTAGTGTCCCTAAGTTCCAAAGGGCCCTTGGATAAGTGTCAGCGTGTACTCCTCCTGCGTAACGCTAAAAGCTAGGACGTAGAACCTTTGTCAAGGATCTTTGCCAAAAGAACCAGAGGCTATCAATGGACTGCCACCAAGTTGCAGCCACCGACATCGAACTGCCGGCCGGACTCAACCTGCTGGTTTGCCCTCTAAAAGGATCCTGACTTCAACAAAAGTTTTTAAATCTGAACGTAGAGGACTTTAGCGGGACCAACGCAAAGCATGCAGCCACCTACACTTTCCTGGTCCTGACCTTCAGACTTCACCCACTCTGAGTTTTCCTGCCTTCAACGTCGAAAGCCTTGAACTTACCGCAGGAGCCAAGGCTTCGACTAAGATCTGCATCAGCCGGCTGACGTTGATGAGCTCATCTTTGGATCCAGCTGGCACCGCAACCTACCAACAGCCTTGTCTACAAAGATTTTCTCCAAGAAAATGACTAAATCAGAAGGTAAAATTTCAAGGGTCTTAACATGGTCCCTATATTTGACCCGTGTTCCATCACAGTCAGCCTTAACTTTTGATTTTGACCTGTTCTAGAATAACTAGATACCTGTGGTTGATGCTTTGTGCTTTTTGGCACAAAAAACTTCTAAAATTTTGAAAAATCATATCTCCCGTTCGCTACATCCAATGTTTGTTGTTATGGTGTCTATTTGCATATTAGCTCTATTTTTATAAATTGGAGTGAGGTTTTTATTGGGTTGTGCTTTCTACTTTTTAACTACTTTGGTACTAATAAATGATTTACACATTTCTCCTAAGTGAAACCTGTCTGCTCTGTTCTACAGCTACCAAAGATGGATCTCAAGTTTAAATTCATAAACCTAAAATTACCTAGTAGGGAAGAATGCCATTATTGCTTGAAGAGGACTACCATCTACTTCAAATAATATTCCTCTTTCTCTCAGCTGCCATACAAACTTTACATGCCTACTGAGATAGAAAATCAGGCAAAGTGGTGTTTTATCAATGTGCGGGCAAACTGCAGAAATGGCACTTCATGTGGAGCATGGTTACAGTGGCAAGGATGCTTTAGCATTTGAAGCAGTTGAGAGTGGTGTCACCTCCTGTTCTGGTTAATACAAAAAGCACTGTATTGGCACCAGCGTTCAAGCCTACTTGTTTTCAAATGCACAGACAGCACTCTCATTTTCTTTCTTTTTTCTTTTTTAAAGAAAAAAAAAGCATTATTGAGTTTTGATTATACAATAGTACTCAGACATAATTCTTCGCCTTCTGAGTACCACAATAACTTTCTCCTCAAGTTAACTTCTCACATAACAGTTCTCACTCTTGTGTTAGGGAAGAATGCCCCTTGTGCACCTCTCTTAACCAGGGCTCTGGTTAACCATGATAATCTCCTTTCAGCTTATGTTTGTTTTTTAGATACAGCTCAATTAACAAACAAATGCACAGCATTTCCACCCAAAATGCTTTAATGAAACCACTGCTGTAAAGGAAGGAGTTTCATTAATTCCAGGATTAAAATAAAAACAAAACTTTCCAATGGAGAAGGGAGAAATGAAGAAAAGAGGTTACATGCCGAATGTAAATTTTGTATAGATTGAATGTGCAGTGGTACAATGAGATGATTTAAGATTAAGAAGCAACCACGCTTACCTGCAGATTTTGATTTAATTTCCTTTCGCATTTTGGAGCACACACTGTTATAATTCGTGCAAATGTGGTGTAAACACCAATCTGCTAGCTGATGAGCATTGTGTAACTGAAAATAAAAAAAAATTCCTGTTGGTGGCAGTACATTGTACCAATATCTTAATAAAAACCCACCATTTCAGCACTTTTAATCATTATCACAAAGAGTTAAATATAAACTTTTGAACAGTGAAGAAAATGAATTTTAGCTTCATCCAAAAGTACAAATCATTGCACTAAAGGTATTATGCCTTGCGTCAAGCGATTAATGTAGGAAAAAACCATGGGAGCAGGGGCCCAGATATTTCCTCAGAAAGTCCTCCGCCGGTGCTGTTGAATGACAGAGTTGCTGAATACTAAGGCTGCCTACTTTTGAATTCACCTTGTGCCCCCTTCTTCCACCAGCCTACACCTTCTGTCTCTTTATCTCAATCTTGCACGCTCTTTTTCATCCCTGTTTTCTCCCTTTGTCACATTCTTCCTATGTTTTGCTTCTTACTCCTTTCTATTTGTAATGCCTGCCTCCGGGTTGGAGTCTGATGATGAAAAATAAGTTGTGATCCCCAAACAAATGAGTGCTGGTGCTCACCAGCTGCACTACTTTACCACTGCTGCCTCTCACCTCCTGAAAGTATCAGATTTTCTATAATATTGAAATTATTTACACTAATGTACCAACTCTGGACAACTGTAATACAATTTTGAACAATTTACATATTTCTGAAAAAGTATATTTCTGCATTGTTCCCCCCCCAAAAAACAATAGTAATTACAGCTAACAAAGAGTCACATTTAGCAAGAGAGGTAGGGTTGTTAACAGTATTTCACTATATGCACTATTCAGAAAGTAGTCAGAATCCCATCAGTCTGGGCGCAATTATCTAGGGACGTCCACGACATTGACATGTCCTAGCTATAATTCAAGTCTATACTAAAAGACAAACAATTGTGTGCTGCAAGAAAGCCAATGTGACCTTGAATGAGGGTGAAAAAAGGACAACTAATGAATGAAGGGGGGTCCCCACTTGTCCCATGCTGTATGCTGTGGTGGGCTGAGGCAAAATGTTATTGACACCTGAACAGAACAATGAATGAGGAAAGCTGACTGAAAGCCCTTGCGTGTATGTATGTATATATGTATGTTTTATCATGAATTTATGGCAAACATGATGCAGGCGAAACATCCAAAGCTCTCTCTAGGCCAGACCTAAAAAGGAGAGCTGGACTCTTGAAGTCTCCTTTGTATGGGAAAAGCCCCACACTTCACCACGTGTGTCATGGGATACATTACTTATTTATACTTCACTAAAACGAGGAGAACATGTTAAGCTAGACTTGGCATGAGGAAGCAGTAATAGGCTGAAGCTAATTTCAGGATCCAAGGTACATCTCAGAGATTGTATTTTAAAGATCTAATCTTGGAGAACCTGTATCCAATTTTATCCCCTCTGTCACCTCATTTTAAAGAGTTCTGCAACCTCTCTGAAGGTCCAGCAGCCTAAAAAAACTCCTGACCGCTGAAATCATAAAAAGCGCCATTTCATAGAATTTGTAACATACTTCACTTGGCAAAGAAAATGCTGTTCCACATGAATTAATCAAAAACAGCCCTTCTTTAGTGCCAAGTCTTTTTGTATCACTTCGGAATTAATAATCTGCTTTGGCCCAGATTATGTAAATTTATGCATAAACCAGGCAATATTCCCTAGGTATAATTTACCTAATCAAGTATATCATTAATCCTGATTGGCCACGCAAAGAATGGACACTAAACAATTTTGCACTGGTGCTGTGAATGTTTACGCTTTTCACCATGTGACAAGTGGAATCATGTTTTGCACTGGTTGGTAGGTGTAACTTTGCTGTAAAATTGATGGGCAATGGTACAATTTATGTAATCTGGCCTTTAATGCTCTTCATTATACATTTACTATGAAAATACCCAGCTGAAATTTTCATCCTTTCAAAGCAGCTCTCTGCAGATATCCATCTCCCCCACATTCTCGATCACTCAGCCTGCACTGAAGTGCTCTGAAGTTTAACCAAGCAAACTTGCAGTTCTGCTTTTGCTTAATCTTCTATAACATGACTGAATAAATGGATGCTTCCAATTTATGTGTTGACATTTGCAGAACTGCAGCTCCAAAGGGTAAAGTTAAATTTGAAAGAATTCGTTCTTGCTTGACATCTTCCAGGTATATGGCTCTAAGCTACAATAGATAACACAGATGAAGTGATACTCATTTATGCAGTATTATAGGTATATATATATTTTTTTTAAATCTACTCACCTGGGCTAATTCCAAATACATAAGCACCTCACCATCTATATCCACACCGTTCATTGAAGCTTTGGTCAGTTCCTGCACTGCATGTTGTTCTAGTAAAGAAAATAATACTAATGAAAAAGAACAGTTGGAACCCTGCAACATTTTCTGGTAAAAAGGTCAACTTCTCGTGGTAAGCATTATATTATGTTGTTGGCAGGACTAAGAACAAATCTAGAAAAACAAATATGATTTACGCTAAACATAGTGGGACCGATTCATAAAGGCATTTATGACTGGGTGAAGTAGTAGTTCGATAGTACTACTGCATGTACTGCCTTTGAACATTGGCCCCAAAACATCTAAATGGTGATAAAATGGACTATCGAGTGAATATTCATACACATTTGGTAAAAATCGAAACGACCGAGTTAATTGCACCTTTACTAACAGGCTATTGGACATTTCGGGGCAGATTCACAAAGGCATTTCTAAGGAGATGAAGTAGTTTTCCTGAAGTACTACTTGGTCTGCAAATAAATGCCTTTGTGAATCGGCTCTCAAGTTGTTTTAATATATGAGAAAAATATAACTTGTTGCACCCTTATTGTAAACATTCCTAAATTGCCACTTTCACCAGTATTTCAGATTACTATTTTGTCCATCTTCCTCATCACAGCCCTTATCTTTGAGGGTGTCCCACTCCCAGATACAGATTACTTGTTTTCCTAACTTTTTTTTAGCATAGCTCACACAAGAGGGTGAGCCTACCACAAGAAGCCTTGTTTTTTTCTGTCTCCCTGCCCAGGCAAATTCCTCAGGTAGAGCTTTTACCTAGGTCCCACCTTCTTATGCTACAGGTCAGGCTGTAGGTATGCTCTACTGTTACTTTCTTCTGTGCCTTTCTCTTAAGGAACCCTTTGCTCTTGGGGCCCATTTACTCTTGCCCTAACTGGGCGTGGGAATACTGCTGTGTAGTCAGTTCTCCTGGATTTGCCCACTAAGCCATGCATACTTGGCATAAGGCACCGCTGTGTGGAGGCAGGTTCCTGTGTTTGTCTCAAGTTCCTTTGCTATGTGGTCTCTTAATGCTGTCTTCAGACCCCTTCCTTGGCTGAGAACAAGGGGTCAAGTATTTCCTTGGTGGGGGTTGAGTGATGTGACACAGGTAAATTGGACCCTCGTGTCTGGGCGCTTCCAGTCAGACTGCACTATGCCTGTACTTCGGACAGGGAGTCAGGAAGTAGCCATCTTGGATCTGTGGGACACTGGAAGTAGATGATATTCAGAGCCCCTGACTTGCTGGAGGCTTGTATTACAGGCTATCTGGTATAAAGTATGCATCTGACGTAGATGATGCTGGCCAACAATGTAAGTGTTATATTGACTTGGGCTGTGCTCCTTGTTTAAAACTTTGAGTAGATCTTTGTTTAATGTTAAAACACTGAGAGTAGAGCATGTATGGATTATGTTACTTACCCTGAAAGCTTCTGTTCTTGGCATGTAGAGCTGTAGATTCACATGCTTTACAAACTCCTGCCATCTAGTGTTGGGTCCGGATGTTTGCAAGTTGTTTTTCTTCGAAGAAGTCTTTTCCAGTCACGAGGCAAGGTGACTCCTCCTTTCGATGATAGTGCGCATGGGCAGCAACTCCATTGTCAGATTGTTTTACCGCAAGAGGGTGAGAATAGAGTAAGTAAGTGTAGTGTAGAGATGTCCATGTGTATATAATATGAATAACAAGAACTGCAACAACCATAGGTGTCCGGGGAGGAGGGAGGGCACATGTGAATCTACAGCTCTACATGCCAAGAACAGATGCTTACAGGGTAAGTAACATAATCTGTTCGAGGCATGTGTGCTGTAGATACACATGCTTTGCATAGGCTGTATAGCAGTACTTCTCCTAAAGCGGTGGCTAACCAGTGGATGTTGCAGTTGTTTGAAAAAGTGTTTTTAGCACTGCTTGTCCTACATTAGCTTGTTGACATGCTAATACATCCACACAATAATGTTTGGTAAATGTGTGTGGTGTGGACCATGTAGCTGCCTTACATATGTCAGCTATGGGAATGTTACCTAAAAAGGCCATAGATGCTCCAATTTTGCGAGTAGAATGTGCTCTAGGAGGTACAAGTTATTTTAGCTTTAACATACCAAGTTTGAATACATTTGACAATCCATCTTGAAATACCGGATTTTGAGATAGGTTTCCCTCTATGAGGTAAAGCAAAAGCAACAAAAAGTTGTTTTGTTTTGCGAAAATCTTTGTTCTATCAATATATAATAATGCTCTTTTAACATCAAGTGTGTGTAGAGCTCTTTCTGCTACTGAATCAGGTTGAGGAAAGAACACAGGTAACTCAACTGATTGGTTAATATAAAAAGCAGAGACAACCTTTGGAAGAAAGTTTGGATTTGTACGAAGAACTATCCTATCTTTATGAAGTTGAAAGAAGGGTTCTTCTAAGGTTAATGCCTGTAACTCACTAATGCGTCTTAGTGAAGTGAGAGCTATTAAAAAGGCAACCTTCCATGAAGGAAATTGTAAAGCATAATTTTGTAATGGTTCAAAAGGTGGGCCTATAAGTCTTGTAAGAACAATGTTAAGGTTCCAGACAGGTGCAGGTGGTACCCTCGGTGGTATTATTCTTTTAAGACCTTCCATAAAGGCTTTGATCACAGGTACTTTGAATAAAGATAAATGTTGCCTGTTTTGAAGATATGCAGCTACTGCTGCAAGGTGTAGTCGAATAGATGTGTGGGCTAAACCTGAGCGTTGTAGATGCAAAAGATAACCAATAATATTTTGAATAGATGCATATAGCGGATCAAATGAATTAATATTACAATACATGATAAATCTTTTCCACTTGCTGCATAACATGCTCTAGTGGTAGGTTTTCTTGCTTCTTTAAGAATGTTCATGCAATCTGGAGGTAGGTTTAGATATAAACACTATCCAGAGAGGGGGGGACTAGGAGCAAGTTACGAAAAAGGGGAAGGTCCTGTACCTATGCTCCTAAGACAATCATTTTCAACAAAGTGGTATCAGTTCCTAAGAAAGAAGAGAAAAAGGGCTCTTCAACCAATTATGGTTGTGAGTGATTTGTAATCGTCTCCAAATAACGGTTGAGTGTGCTCGAAGTGGGGGTAAACCTCCTATTGATTCTTGTGCCCTCACACACCTTTGCGAGTGTAAAGCATCATCATTGGGCAATGCTCCTTGTGGGGGTGGCGCTGCAGTCCCTCACGGGCCCTTCAGGAGGGCTCTTTGATGGAGATCTTTTTAGGAGGTGCCGCACTTGTGCATGTGGGTGTGTGGACCAAGTGGATCAGTGCGAGTGAAGTTAAAATAACCTATCGGTACCCAGGTAAGTTTAATGTCGGGTCCTTCAGGTAAATTAAAAAGTAGTGGGGGTTTGGAGACTCTCCTTCAGCAAAATAAAGGGAGGGACCAGTGTGTTCCCGCCGCTCTCAAACCGTAAGAAAAATGTGTGGTGTATTTAAAGGTGAATAGTCGTCGACATGTTTCGCGCAACCTGTTGGTCCCTAGTGGATCCCTGTGCGCTTCATCAGGACCGTGTGCATAGAGTAATAGGCAGTGGGAATCAGGGAAAGACACCCTATAATCCCACTTTACCTATCGTCAGGTCAGATAAGACGTCTCTGCGTCCGAGACACGTGTTATTCGTGTTCTCAAAACCCAAACCTAGTGGAGACAAAAAGGGAAGAGAATGGAAGAAAGGGAAAATAGATAGTTACTGAGCTTGATGAGGTTTTGTCAAATAGCTCTACCATAATCAATGGTGTGGGCGAAGGTCCCACTTTACAACAGGGTCCACTATTATCGTGCCCTTACTATTAATAGTACGATGCGCGCGTTATGCATTATAATTCAATCTGAGTGTGCTCATGTAAGCTCCACTAGAGCCACCTGCAAGCAGTAAGGTCTGTGGGTACAACACCCACAGAGAAAATGTGATGCTCGGCAGCATAAACATATGATGCTAAGCAAGCAATAAAAAGAGGTATGGAGAGGTAATGTTAACGTTTCCTCCTATGGTAGGTGGGAGGTGGTTGTATAGTGGTTAAGCCATTAAGTGCTGGTCCTATAACTTGTGTCATAGTTGATAGGACAGTGATGTTATATGCCGCTGAATGAGTCAGTGCAGCGACTGCGACAGAGCTTAAGATTATGTTTAGGGGTAGTCTGTGAAGACTTATATTAGCAGTTAGTGCCACACTACCTGGTGATGAAATATGGTTGTCAGTTCTTTAAAATAAGAAACCACTTAGAAGTAATGGCGGCAAGTTGTGTGCGTAATTTAAACGTGCGTGCTGTTCATAAGGATAGTGGCACAGCCGAGACAAGGGTTGTAATTCGACATGGCAAACATACGCAGAAATAAGGAACCACTTACTAGTCGAATCTTTATCCGAAATACATATAAATGTGTAAGCAATATATTCTGTGTGTAACATAACGAGGCATGCCATACACAATTTTTAGACATTTTTAACAGACCGAAAAACACTGGTGTTCATACCCTCCCCACGTAGAAGAAGGGCCACGCCGGCGAGTGGTCAGGCAGCCGAGTGGAGCAAGCTGTTTGTAAGAAAAAGAGCAAGGTTTGATATGTCCCCCACAGTTGAATCCACCTCCGCCTGTGCAGTGCGGTTAGATTACCTTGTGTCCGGTACTGGCAGCGGTCGGAACTCACCGTCTCTCCCTCGTTGTGGTGCCTCTTAACCTGTCGCCCGATCAGGTTTCGCCGGTGACTAACACTCACAACGCCGGGTAAATATAGGCGTTTACTTCCGGGCTTGTGAGAGGAGAGTGGGCGTGTCATCACGTGTCTGTGGCGCACGTGATGACGTTTGTGGTATGCACCGTCTCTTAACAGTGCGGGATGGTATTGCGGCGGCCATCTTGGAAGATGTAATTATGAAACGAGTGACTAAGCCTAAAGCTGTGATAATGATAAAAATCGGGATTATGATTTAACATCTCTTCGTTTGCTGACATTTATAAAACTACCCTCATATGTACGTTGGTAATCAATGTGCTCTGTTTAGAGTGTCTGTCTTTATATGATCAGTCTCAGGGGGAATAAAGGCGGATTGTTATGAATATACTAATAATCTAGTCTCAGAGGTTCTGGGGTGGGAATCACAGTGGGTTTGCCTTTTTGTACCTGTGATATCTTGTCATTCTGAGTTTATTAATAAATGTGGAGACTGCTTGTTCTTACTGGCACAAGTGATGGTATAGTTTGTAAGTTGCCGACCTATGCCTATGTTGTTCGCTGTTCAGTTATACTATTGTGGGTCGGTGAGGGTGTAGTAGTTACATGTCATTGATGTCCTCAAGGGTATTCCCTGTCATTATAGGTGCCCTATTATGAGGATTGCTGTAGTCCCGGGTGGGGAGATCCACTTAGTACCGGGTCGAGTAACGTGGGTCTGGCTAGCTCATGGTGTTTAAGAAACTAGTTCCACCCACGGGATGTCATCGTTCAGTCCCACTTCACTGCTCTTTAGTCTGAACACCCACTGTTGTTCTTGTCTAAATAGTGCAGAGGTAGTCCAGTTAGGGTTAGAGTCAATTATTGTCCACCTCAAGCTTTCTGGTGTGTGATTTTTCTCCAGACAGTGGGTCTGCAGTTTCGTTGTTGTTTTTCGGCACCTGATCGTGCTCTTATGTTCCCCGATGCGGACCTTCACTGGTCTCATGGTCATTCCCACGTACTTCATTGAGCATGGGCATGTCAGTAGATAAACGCAATTCTTTGTGTTACAGTTAGTATGGTGCTTTTGCTGCCAAGTCCTCGTCATCCCCAGATCTATCTCTTTTGTTGGTGTTGTCTGTGGACAGACAGAACACGACCCGCATGGGTAGTGTCCTACCACCGGGGGCAAGGCCCAGAGAGTGGGTTGCGTCTGGACAGTCTTCCTATAATGACAGGGAATACCCTTGAGGACATCAATGATATGTAACTACTACACCCTCACCGACCCACATTAGTATAACTGAACAGCGAACAACATAGGCATAGGTCGGCAACTTACAAACTATACCATCACTTGTGCCAGTAAGAACAAGCAGTCTCCACATGTATTAATAAACTCAGAATGACAAGATATCACAGGTACAAAAAGGCAAACCCACTGTGATTCCCACCCCAGAACCTCTGAGACTAGATTATTAGTATATTCATAACAATCCGCCTTTATTCCCCCTGAGACTTATCATATAAAGACAGACACTCTAAACAGAGCACATTGATTACCAACGTACATATGAGGGTAGTTTTATAAATGTCAGCAAACGAAGAGATGTTAAATCATAATCCCGATTTTTATCATTATCACAGCTTTAGGCTTAGTCACTCGTTTCATAATTACATCTTCCAAGATGGCCGCCGCAATACCATCCCGCACTGTTAGGAGACGTTGCATAACACAAACGTCATCACGTGCGCCACAAACACGTGATGACACGCCCACTCTCCTCTCACAAGCCCGGAAGTAAACGCCTATATTTACCCGGCGTTGTGAGTGTTAGTCACCGGCGAAACCTGATCGGGCAACAGGTTAAGAGGCACCACAACGAGGGAGAGACGGTGAGTTCCGACCGCTACCAGTACCGGACACAAGGTAATCTAACCGCACCGCACAGGCGGAGTTGGATTCAACTGTGGGGGACATATCAAACCTTGCTCTTTTTCTTACATACAGCTTGCTCCACTCGGCTGCCTGACCACTCGCCGGCGTGGCCCTTCTTCTACGTGGGGAGGGTATGAACACCAGTGTTTTTCGGTCTGTTAAAAATGTCTAAAAATTGTGTATGGCATGCCTCATTATGTTACACACAGAATATATTACTTACACATTTATATGTATTTCGGATAAAGATTCGACTAGTAAGTGGTTCCTTATTTCTGCGTATGTTTGCCATGTCGAATTACAACCCTTGTCTCGGCTGTGCCACTATCCTTATGAACAGCACGCACGTTTAAATTACGCACACAACTTGCCGCCATTACTTCTAAGTGGTTTCTTATTTTAAAGAACTGACAACCATATTTCATCACCAGGTAGTGTGGCACTAACTGCTAATATAAGTCTTCACAGACTACCCCTAAACATAATCTTAAGCTCTGTCGCAGTCGCTGCACTGACTCATTCAGCGGCATATAACATCACTGTCCTATCAACTATGACACAAGTTATAGGACCAGCACTTAATGGCTTAACCACTATACAACCACCTCCCAGCTACCATAGGAGGAAACGTTAACATTACCTCTCCATACCTCTTTTTATTGCTTGCTTAGCATCATATGTTTATGCTGCCGAGCATCACATTTTCTCTGTGGGTGTTGTACCCACAGACCTTACTGCTTGCAGGTGGCTCTAGCGTAGCTTACATGAGCACACTCAGATTGAATTATAATGCATAACGCGTGCATCGTACTATTAATAGTAAGGGCACGATAATAGTGGACCCTGTTGTAAAGTGGGACCTTCGCCCACACCATTGATTATGGTAGAGCTATTTGACAAAACCTCATCAAGCTCAGTAACTATCTATTTTCCCTTTCTTCCATTCTCTTCCCTTTTTTGTCTCCACTAGGTTTGGGTTTTGAGAACACGAATAACCGTGTCTCGGACGCAGAGACGTCTTATCTGACCTGACGATAGGTAAAGTGGGATTATAGGGTGTCTTTCCCTGATTCCCACTGTCTATTACTCTATGCACACTGTCCTGATGAAGCGCACAGGGATCCACTAGGGACCAACAGGTTGCGCGAAACATGTCGACCACTATTCACCTTTAAATACACCACACATTTTTCTTACGGTTTGAGAGCGGCGGGAACACACTGGTCCCTCCCTTTATTTTGCTGAAGGAGAGTCTCCAAACCCCCACTACTTTTTAATTTACCTGAAGGACCCGACATTAAACTTACCTGGGTACCGATAGGTTATTTTAACTTCACTCGCACTGATTCACTTGGTCCACACACCCACATGACAAGTGCGGCTCCTCCTAAAAAGATCTCCATCAAAGAGCCCTCCTGAAGGGCCCGTGAGGGACTGCAGTGCCACCCCCACGAGGAGCATTGCCCAATGATGATGCTTTACACTCGCAAGGGTGTGTGAGGGCACAAGAATCAATAGGAGGTTTACCCCCACTTCGAGCACACTCAACCGTTATTTGGAGACGATTACAAATCACTCACAACCATAATTGGTTGAAGAGCCCTTTTTCTCTTCTTTCTTAGGAACTGATACCACTTTGTTGAAAATGATTGTCTTAGGAGCATAGGTACAGGACCTTCCCCTTTTTTGTAACTTGCTCCTAGTCCCCCCCTCTCTGGATAGTGTTTATATATTGAACGGCGGCTAGCCGTGGGACATAATACTCTATTTTCCTCTTTCACCAAGACTTACCTATATTTCACAGGCCACCACCCAACCAACTATCCCAGTAGGCCCAATATAGGCACATAAACACGAAAAGAGTATGGATAATCCGGGCCTGAGTTTTGACGACAAGACAGTTGCAGAAATTCTCAGGGCCCCCTCCATTTTAGCAGGAGATGGTAGTACAGCAACAGGTAGCAAAAATGACGATTGGAAGTCTTTACAAACACTAAGAAGACTTCAGATCAAGACAGCCCTACATGGGACAGTCATGACAGAATATCTAAGGGCTAATATTGCCCCAAATGGCCTCCTTGTGATATTGGCTCCCAGAATATTCTTAGAAGACCTTACCTTCCGTCGTGAATGGTCTAAGATAGCCTGGAAGTGCACACGCGATTGGCTTGTGCTACTCATTAACACGGCCAAACGCTTGTCTGACGAGCTCCTCATACAGATTACCTTAGCAGAGAACGGATTAAAGGCAGGAATATCTGTCTCTGCATTCAAATCACGTCTTGCAGAAATAAACGAGGAGATGAATGATCATAAAGAATATCTTACGAAACAAAAGGTGAACCAACTCCAAAACGATATGAAACGTTTTGATAAAGAGAAAATGTATCCTTATACTAAGGACGACTATGTCTTTCAACACAGTGAGACCACATCAGATGAAGGCAGCAGTATCCATTCAGCGAGGTCAGATTCAACCAGCAGCGACTCGAGCTATGAAAATAATCAACGAAGACAGAGGGGAGGATACAGATACCAACAACCCCTCTTATTCCAAGGATTTCCATCTCTTCCCTTCCAACCTCAGATGTACCAAAGTCCATGGATGGGACCTCCCCCAATGTGGAATGGACCACCAGGACACCATCCCCAGATGCCTTAATACCAGCAGTTTCTGAACCCCCCTTTTTTCAACAGAGGAAGGGGCAGAGGAAGAGGCAAAAGAAGAGGAGGGTCCAAGAATGTCCACTGGCAAGACCAAGAACAGATGGTACTGAGGAGCAAAACAACCAGACCTTAGTGGTGAATCTTTCGTCCAGACCCTTGGTAGAGGGCGAGTACAGGATCTTGGAGAAGGGCCTGGGCTTTGTCCCTACCCCCAAGGAGGATGACTTTAAACTACACCAGGAACTTCATCAGTTCTTTCGGAAAGTGCGACTTAAGGCATTTTTTCGAGTTAAACCTGAGCCCCCAGTGACAGGAACTGGTATCAAGAGGAAATCTAAATTTACTCCCACCGCTGCGATGACACCCAACGAGGTTCTCACGTTCGAACAAGCCATTCTGAAAGACGTGAAGGACATCACTAGGAACCACTCTTTTGACAACCTCAAGAGGGAAGAGAGAGGATTATTGAAGGTCATCACAGAAGACCCCACGATCATTGTCAAACCCGCTGACAAGGGCGGGCCATCGTCATACAGGACGTGGTGGATTATGACGCCGAATGCCTTCGTCAACTGTCAGACACTAAGTATTATCAACTGATCGAAGAAGACCCTACCAAACGACTGTCCATCCGAATTCAGAGCCTTATAACTGAAGCAGAGACGGAAGGCTGGATCTCCCGGGATGAAGCGGCTTTCCTGACCAATGAGGACCCACGGATCCCCTATATTTACAATCTTCCAAAGATCCATAAAGGCCTGAATCCACCACCTGGACGTCCGATTGTGTCCGGAATTGATTCACTATTAGAACCCCTCAGCAAATTTTGTGATTTCTTTCTCCGGCCACTGGTCATCAAGACCCCAACCTACCTGAGAGATACCACAGAGGTCCTAAATCTCATTGAAAATTTTGGAGAACCCGGCTCTATCAACCTTCTGGTCACCTTGGACGTGGAGGCACTATATACAAACATTCCCCAGGACTCCACCATTGGGGTTCTGGAACGTGCTCTCCATGACATAGATCCGTGGCCTTACGAGACGCCCATCAACTTCATTTGTGACTGCGCAACCATTGCCCTAAAAGAAAACTTCTTCGCTTATGAAAAGAAACTATACCATCAGATACAGGGCACCAGCATGGGAAGCACGTTCGCGCCGAGTCTGGCATGCCTGTACATGGCCAATTTTGAGTCTGAATACATCCTAAAAACGACCAACCCATACAATACCAACATTCTGCTATGGCGCCGTTACATCGATGACGTCATTGTCTTTTGGAAAGGGACAGAAGAAGAGTGTCAGAATTTCTTTGGATGGGTCAACACATTGGATCCCTTTCTGAAATTCACGGGCTCCATGTCCAACGATAATATCCCGTTCTTGGACCTACGGATCTCGTTACAGGATGGTCCCTTACTAACCACTAACTACAAAAAGACTACAGACAGGCACAGTCTCCTCATGTACCAGAGTCACCACCCCAAAGCACTGAGAGATAACCTCCCGGTAGGCCAGTTCCTACGCCTACGGAGAAATTGTAACACCCTGAATGAATTTGAAACCCAAGCACAAATTCTATCTGACAATTTGACAGCTAGACAATACCCTAAGAAAATTATAAAACAAGCCCACAAAAGAGCTAAAAACAACCACAGGGAGGCCCTCCTGGAAACAAGAGAGAAGACTAAAACTGAAACGATGACATGTGTGACCACATTCACACCCAACTCGAACAGTATCCAGAAGATTGTCAAGAGACACTGGAAAATATTGGAAACAGGAGATTTCAATCCAGGACCAGTACCCCTATTCGCCTTCAAGCGTACACAGAACCTAAAGGACATTCTGGTACACACACGCCCCAAGAAGACTGTCCAGACGCAACCCACTCTCTGGGCCTTGCCCCCGGTGGTAGGACACTACCCATGTGGGTCGTGTTCTGTCTGTCCACAGACAACACCAACAAAAGAGATAGATCTGGGGATGACGAGGACTTGGCAGCAAAAGCGACATACTAACTGTAACACAAAGAATTGCGTTTATCTACTGACATGCCCATGCTCAATGAAGTACGTGGGAATGACCATGAGACCAGTGAAGGTCCACATCGGGGAACATAAGAGCACGATCCGGTGCCGAAAAACAACAACGAAACTGCAGACCCACTGTCTGGAGAAAAATCACACACCAGAAAGCTTGAGGTGGACAATAATTGACTCTAACCCTAACTGGACTACCTCTGCACTATTTAGACAAGAACAACAGTGGGTGTTCAGACTAAAGAGCAGTGAAGTGGGACTGAACGATGACATCCCGTGGGTGGAACTAGTTTCTTAAACACCATGAGCTAGCCAAACCCACGTTACTCGACCCGGTACTAAGTGGATCTCCCCACCCGGGACTACAGCAATCCTGATAATAGGGCACCTATAATGACAGGGAATACCCTTGAGGTCATCAATGACATGTAACTACTACACCCTCACCGACCCACAATAGTATAACTGAACAGCGAACAACATAGGCATAGGTCGGCAACTTACAAACTATACCATCACTTGTGCCAGTAAGAACAAGCAGTCTCCACATTTATTAATAAACTCAGAATGACAAGATATCACAGGTACAAAAAGGCAAACCCACTGTGATTCCCACCCCAGAACCTCTGAGACTAGATTATTAGTATATTCATAACAATCCGCCTTTATTCCCCCTGAGACTGATCATATAAAGACAGACACTCTAAACAGAGCACATTGATTACCAACGTACATATGAGGGTAGTTTTATAAATGTCAGCAAACAAAGAGATGTTAAATCATAATCTCGATTTTTATCATTATCACAGCTTTAGGCTTAGTCACTCGTTTCATAATTACATCTTCCAAGATGGCTGCCGCAATACCATCCCGCACTGTTAAAAGACGTTGCATACCACAAACGTCATCACGTGCGCCACAGACACGTGATGACACGCCCACTCTCCTCTCACAAGCCCGGAAGTAAACGCCTATATTTACCCGGCGTTGTGAGTGTTAGTCACCGGCGAAACCTGATCGGGCGACAGGTTAAGAGGCACCACAACGAGGAGAGACGGTGAGTTCCGACCGCTGCCAGTACCGGACACAAGGTAATCTAACCGCACCGCACAGGCGGAGTTGGATTCAACTGTGGGGGACATATCAAACCTTGCCCTTTTTCTTACATACAGCTTGCTCCACTCGGCTGCCTGACCACTCGCCGGCGTGGCCCTTCTTCTACGTGGGGAGGGTATGAACACCAGTGTTTTTCGGTCTGTTAAAAATGTCTAAAAATTGTGTATGGCATGCCTCATTATGTTACACACAGAATATATTGCTTACACATTTATATGTCTTTCGGATAAAGATTCGACTAGTAAGTGGTTCCTTATTTCTGCGTATGTTTGCCATGTCGAATTACAACCCTTGTCTCGGCTGTGCCACTATCCTTATGAACAGCACGCACGTTTAAATTATGCACACAACTTGCCACCATTACTTCTAAGTGGTTTCTTATTTTAAAGAACTGACAACCATATTTCATCACCAGGTAGTGTGGCACTAACTGCTAATATAAGTCTTCACAGACTACCCCTAAACATAATCTTAAGCTCTGTCGCAGTCGCTGCACTGACTCATTCAGCGGCATATAACATCACTGTCCTATCAACTATGACACAAGTTATAGGACCAGCACTTAATGGCTTAACCACTATACAACCACCTCCCAGCTACCATAGGAGGAAACGTTAACATTACCTCTCCATACCTCTTTTTATTGCTTGCTTAGCATCATATGTTTATGCTGCCGAGCATCACATTTTCTCTGTGGGTGTTGTACCCACAGACCTTACTGCTTGCAGGTGGCTCTAGCGGAGCTTACATGAGCACACACAGATTGAATTATAATGCATAACGCGCGCATCGTACTATTAATAGTAAGGGCACGATAATAGTGGACCCTGTTGTAAAGTGGGACCTTCGCCCACACCATTGATTATGGTAGAGTTATTTGACAAAACCTCATCAAGCTCAGTAACTATCTATTTTCCCTTTCTTCCATTCTCTTCCCTTTTTTGTCTCCACTAGGTTTGGGTTTTGAGAACACGAATAACACGTGTCTCAGACGCAGAGACGTCTTATCTGACCTGACGATAGGTAAAGTGGGATTATAGGGTGTCTTTCCCTGATTCCCACTGTCTATTACTCTATGCACACGGTCCTGATGAAGCGCACAGGGATCCACAAGGGACCAACAGGTTGCGCGAAACATGTCGACCACTATTCACCTTTAAATACACCACACATTTTTCTTACGGTTTGAGAGCGGCGGGAACACACTGGTCCCTCCCTTTATTTTGCTGAAGGAGAGTCTGCAAACCCCCACTACTTTTTAATTTACCTGAAGGACCCGACATTAAACTTTCCTGGGTACCGATAGGTTATTTTAACTTCACTCGCACTGATTCACTTGGTCCACACACCCACATGCACAAGTGCGGCACCTCCTAAAAAGATCTCCATCAAAGAGCCCTCCTGAAGGGCCCGTAAGGGACTGCAGCGCCACCCCCACGAGGAGCATTGCCCAATGATGATGCTTTACACTCGCAAGGGTGTGTGAGGGCACAAGAATCAATAGGAGGTATACCCCCACTTCGAGCATACTCAACCGTTATTTGGAGTCGATTACAAATCACTCACAACCATAATTGGTAGGTTTAGATAACCAAACTCTATCACTTCAGGAGCCAAATCGCAAGGTTGAGGTGTTTGGGATTTGGATGTCTGATTTCTCCACAGTTCTGTGTGAGAAAATGTGATGTTATGTGAAGCTTCTGATGTGGAACCACTGACAATTCCAACAGTGTTGTGAACCAAGGCTGACGAGCTCATGTGGGAGCTACGAGAATCAGTGTGAGAGATGTCTGTCTGAGTTTCCGAACCAGAATTGGAAGGAGAGGGAGAGGCGGAAAAGTGTAAGCAAATATCCCTGACCAGTTCATCCATATTGCATTGCCTTTGGATAGAAGGTGTGGGAACCTGGAGGCGAAGTCTGGGCATTTTGAGTCCTGCGCTGTGGCAAAGAGGACTATTTGTGGAAATCCCCAGTTTTGAAAGTACAGAAGGAGAACTTGTGGGTTAATTTCCCATTCGGGTATTTGTTGTTTCTTTCTGCTGAGGAGATCGGCAAAGATGTTGTCCGTGCCTGGAAGGTGTTCTGCTAGTAGATGGATTTTGTGATAAATTGCCCAATGCCAAATGGTCTGAGAGAGGTGTGACAGTTGTAGAGAGTGTGTCCCCCCCTGTTTTTGTATATAATACATTGTTGTTATATTGTCCGTCCGGATTAAAACAACTTTCTTTACCAGGTGAGGTAGAAATGCTTTCAACGCTAGTTGAACTGCTTATAGCACTAGGTAGTTGATGTGATAGTTCTGTTGTTTGGAGTTCAAAAGACCCTGAACTGGGGCGTGGCTTGGCAAGCCAGCATGGCGGACGCGTGCTAAGTAGGCTCCGTCCAGCCCTTCCTTTTATCCTACACTGATCCTGCTCCTCCGGCTACGATACCCCCCGCCTGGCTGACCCTGAGGTGGGGAGACTTGGCGACGCTTGCCTGGGGGTGCTCGCGGACCTGTGCCATATCCTGTGGCGGCGGTGTGGTAACGGCCGGCCCTGAGGCCTGGGGGAGCACTGGGACCGCGGCCCTGCCGGAGGTTCCTGATGGGGGCGGAGCTATCGTGGCTGGTCTGATCCCTCCAGTGGCGCTGTGCGGGATATCTATCTCCCCGCCGGGGCCAGTTCTCGGTTGTGCGCTGGTGTCCCCCGCAGAGCAGAAACCCCCCCCGTTGATCGGCGGTCAAATCGGACCGCAGGGGGGGGGAGTGCGAGAGATTCGGGAGGCGCCTGGGGCGGACGCCGCCATTTTGTGCCGCCCGGCCACAGAGTTCCTGGCCCTCTGGCGATATTGTGGCTTGCCCTTTAGGCACTGGTGTCCTGCCTGGGGGAGTCTGGAGCCAGCGGGGGCTGGCGGTATTGTGTGCTTCGGCGCCCGCCCTGCATGAGGCTCTGACTGGATCGCTGAATGGGCCTGCTGGCGCCTGGGGACCGTGGCCTGGCGTGTGGCCCCCCCCGGCGATCCCCGGTGGACTTGGGGGTCGCAGCGGTTGGCCCGCCCTTCTGTGAATGCGGTGCGGGATCCTGCCCACCTGCTGAGATCTCTCAACCATTCCCGGCCTCTCAGGTGATTGCTCCTCCCCGCTCGGCGGTCGGTTCGGGCCACGGGGGAGGCTTGCGGGACGCGTGGTGAGTTGTCGCATTCCCCGTCGCGCCCTGGGGCGTGGTGTGAGGGGCCTGTTTTCGGCTGGCTGCCTTCTCCTGGTGGACCTGCGCCTTGCTGGGGCGCTTGAGGGCCTGCGAACTCCTTTGGGCCGGTCACTGGTGTGGTACTCCCTGGGCTTCTCCCAACCCCCCCCCCCTTTCCTCAGGTCTGAGCGGGGGTTCGGCGGTGTTTTCGGGCCGCGTGGGGGTGTGGACTGGTGACTATTGCCCGTTGAGTATCCTGGGCTCCCCTCGGTGGCCCTGGGGCGCTTCCTGGTGGACCTGCGGGGCTTCCTGGTGGACCTGTGGTGGTTTGAGGAGCGTCCCGTGGGCCTGCAATCGGCAGCCCCTGTACTGAGGGCCTATTGTATTGGGTCCGTGTTGTGCTCCTGGGCGCCCTTTCCCCTTGCCCTCTCGTACACTGCTGGGCATTGAGACTCGCCTGCCTGGGGGTCACTGCCGGGGGGTGCGGAGCTGGGACGCCTGGCGCACTGGGGTTCGGACGGATCGGTGAGTGCACCTCGGCGGCCGCATCGGCGGTTGGATCGAGCCGCGTGTGCCGCTGCCTGACAGTTGTGACACCCCTGTGGCACTTATATTGACCTGCCGGCCGGGGACGGGTGTGCCAGCGTCTGACCACTTGGTAGTAGTGTCACGAGAGACTACCTGGTCCGCCATGACAAGGGAAAGAACCGGTGGGGGCTCGTCCAAGCAGAGCACACTGGATAAATTTGCGGGCCCTGGGGCCCCCGCGGCGGCATCGGGTGGGGCCCAGGGAGATGTTCCGGACAATGCCGCCCTCCTAGCGGCCATCACACAATCCAGGGACGCTCTCGATGCCAAAACTGGGGCGGTGGGTTCGGACATTATGCTGTTGCGCCAGGACCTGCGGAATGCGGTGGCACGCATCACGGAGACTGAAACAAGAATCACGGGGGTGGAGGATGTGGTTACTACCCTATAACAACGAGTGACATCCTTGGAGCGTGCCCAGCGGGGTCTGGCGTCGAGGATGGAGGATGCTGAGGGCCGGGCGCGACGCAACAATCTCCGCTTCGTTGGCTTTCCGGAGGGGTGTGAGTCTGGAGACATGGAGGGGTTCCTTACCCAGTGGCTGGAGAGTTGGCTACTCCGGACTCCCTATCCAAGTGCTTTGTGGTTGAGCGTGCCCACAGGGCCCTGATGCAGAAGCCCCCTCCAGGAGCTCGCCCAAGGCCAGTGATTGCGAAATTGCTTAACTATCACGACTGGGACGCTATCCTGAAACAGGCCAGGGCCAAAGAACCATTGCTGTATAACAATGCCCGTATCCTGATATTCCCTGACTATACTAAACTGGTCCAACAACAGCGGCAATCATTCCTTGCAGCTAAGGCCCGCCTGCGAGAACTCAAGCTCCCATATGCACTGCTTTACCCGGCCCGGCTGCGGGTCGTCTATCGTTCTCGCACACACTTTTTTGACTCCCCGGAGGAGGTGTTCCAGTGGACAGACGAGACGGTGTGGCTGCGCCCTCACTCCCCGCCCGGGAGAGACTCTGATTCGTCCTCGAGTGGGGTAGTTCAGAACCTGCCGGGCGTCAAGGGGAAGGGTCTAGACGCTCCAGGTCCAGAAGGCGGTCCAAATCCAGCTATGCCCCGTCACGAGTGGGTTCTGCTTCGGGACAAGCTGCACCAGCTGACTGATTAATGTCTGTGATATCACACTTAAGGTTCTCAGAGAGTGTATAGAATTGGCCGGAGGAGCCCGAAGATGGCCGGTATTTCTGTTGGATATTTCCAGACAGGGATAGGGGCCAGAGGACGATGGGCTGTAAGTTGGGGATCCAGTGGCGGGTGAGGGGTGGTACCTCCTGTTGGGGTCTGCCTGCTCTGCCCGCCGCGACAGATACTTCACTGTTATTGAGGTATAGGGTGGGGGCAGGGGGTTGGTTGGGTTGTTCAGGGGAATTGTTGTTGTTTTTAAATCGCACTGTTCAATTGCATGTCGGAGCCTTGCTGCGCTATCTGTCTTGGGCCGCCGGGGTTCTCCATATTCATGATGCCTGTACATGGCTTCCATTATGGGTAGACCATTAGATTCCTTGGGGTCCCTGCGCATACTGAGCTGGAATGTCAGAGGGGTGCTAGATAAGATTAAGCGCGGAGCAATCCTTAAGCAAGCGAAGCGCGCTGATATTTTAATGTTGCAGGAGACGCACCTTATGGGGACAAAAGCACTGTGTTTCCAGTGCTTTTGGATACATACAAGTGTTTCATTCGGGCTTTGTGCGGGGGTCCCGGGGAGTCGCAGTCCTGATACACCGACGAGTCCCTTACACTCACATTAAGACGTGGGGCGACACACAGGGCAGATACCTTTTCCTCCAGGGTACGGTGTGGGGTGAGTCCATGATATTGGGCAGCGTTTATGACCCACCGCCGCTTTCCTGGGGACTAGTGGAGAAACTTGTGACCGTGTGGGCGGACATTCCGGAGGGCCTGGCAGTGGTTGGTGGGGACTGGAATGATGTGTTGGATGTTGCCCTTGACCGGTGGAGGCCCGACAGGGCCCCGGTGGCTCGACACCCCACCAGGCTCCATTCCCTGGTGGTGGGCCAGGATTGGGTTGACCCGTGGCGCAGGTTGCATGGCGGGACCCAGGGGTTCACTTATCTCTCAGCAGTCCACGACTCCTTTTCTCGCATTGACTACATCTTTGTATCCCGGGGGGCTGCTGGTAGGGTGGTTGAGGCGGATATTCTCCCCTGGGGGCTCTCGGATCATTCGCCAGTGGCCATTACCCTGCGTGCTGGACTGGCACGTGGGCCCTTCCGGTGGCGCTTCTCCCCATGGAATCTCCAGAACGAGGAGTATAGGGAACGCATGGAGGAGGCCGTTGATCAGTATCTATCGCATAACGTAGGGTCGGTGCCGGCGGCGGAGTCTCTTTGGGAAGCAATGAAGCCCACCCTCCGCGGGTGGACATCTCCTTCTGCGCTGCGGCGCGTAGGGTCCGTAGGGAATCTCTTATTCGGGCAGAAGCTAAAATCCTGGATCTGGAAGGGCGCAGCAGGGATGAAGGGGGGCGGCTGGTCCGCCGCCAATTGTTGCTTGCGCAACAAGACTACTCATCCCTCTTGCTTGACGAAGCCCGCCAGGCTTGGTTGGCAACCCGGAGTAGGATATACCAGTGATGGGACAAGTCGAGTAAACTATTACATAGATTGTGCCAAGGGGCGTCGGGCACTCTGGTTCTCCCGGGCATTATCGGATCCGATGGGGCACTGATACTGGACCCGTCGGCCATTGCAGAAAGTTTCGCGGCATACTATGCGGACCTATATACTCCTAGGGAATGTCTGCCAGCAGAGGTTATTGGCCGGTTTTTGGATGATCTCCCACCCAAAGCTCTGTCTGACGAGGTTAGTGCGGAACTGGACCGTCCACTCACGGAGGACGAACTGGGTTCTGCCCTCCAGGAGTTGCGCCCCGGGAAGGCGCCAGGTCCCAATGGTTTCCCGAATGAATTTTTTAAACGGTACTTCCTGCAGCTAGGCCCGCATTATCGCAACGTGGTGGAGGAGGACAGGCTGCTTGGTCGTCTGCCCAGCGACTGGCGGCATGCAGAGGTGGTGGTCTTCCATAAGCCCGGTAGGCATCCCGAGCACCACGCGTCTTATCGTCCTATCTCCCTTCTTAATGTCGAGGCCAAGGTCCTGGCCAAGGCATTAGCTAATTGTCTCCGGCCACATATCTCTTCCCTGGTTCATCCAGATCAAGCCGGGTTTATGCCTCAGCGGGCGACCCGCCATAATATTCGCAGAGCGCACACAGCAATTGCGGCAGTCAGGGGTCTGGGGGTACGCGCGGCGTTATTGCTCGCAGACATGGATCGTGCTTTTCATTCATTGAGCTGGGAGTATTTATTCGCACCTCTGCGCAGATTGAATTTAGGACCTCGCTTCTTGTCCTATCTGACCCTACTCTATACGGACATAACGGCATCTGTGCGCGTCGCGGTTTCTGTCTCGTCGGTCTTTCCCATTGGTCGAGGCACCAGGCAAGGGTGCCCTTTATCACCATATTTGTTTGCCCTGGCAATGGAGCCCCTGGCTGCATGGGTGCGTATCGACGCGCAAGTGGCCGGTCTCGAATGGGCTGATGGACTGTCGGATCGCATAGCCCTATATGCTGACGACGTGCTGTTTTTTCTTACTAAGCTGGACAGGACCGGCCCGCGGCTGCTGCGCATCATGCAGGTGTTCGGAGAGACCACTGGCCTTTATATGAACGAGCGGAAGTCCACCCTGTGGGTTTTGGGCGGAGGGGGTGATCCTGGTACCTGGGCTTCTGCGGTGCGTGTGGTGCACGGGGGCTGAAATATCTCAGTGTGTTCCTCTCTGACTCGCGGCTGACTGCCTGGGATAGAAACCTAGTGCCAGTGTGGAATAGGGTGCGCGAGGATATTAAAATCTGGTCCCACATGCCCTTATCTATATATGGTCGCTCGGCCATCTTCAAAATGGTCTCTTTTCCTCGTCTGTTGTATCAGCTACAAAATCATCCATATCCTATATCTTCAGGATGGTTCCGCCAGGTCAGTACGGCCTTGGGCCAGTTTTTATGGGGTGGTGGGGTGGCCAGGGTGGCTCTCCGTACTTGTTTTCAGTCTACATATTGTGGGGGGCTTGCGACATCTGACATCCTCTTGTACTATATGGCTTCACATTTATTGGTCCTTAATGAATGGTGGTATGGGGATAGGTCAGATCCGGCGTATGCGGTGGAACGACGAATGATGGGTGATCACTCGCTGCACACGCTCCTATATTCTGCGCCCTTGCGGCGTTCTTTGCCGATTGCCACACAGCTTGTGTTTCAGATCTGGAGGCAGGCGTTGCGGAGGATGGGTTGGTGGAACAGCTTGACTCGGGAGACTCCGCTGTGGCAAAATGGACGCCTGCCGCAGTTGGCGGCCCTGCCTGGTTTCCGTGATTGGGACGCGATTGGGATCTCTACCCTGGGAGATGTTATGCGGGGGCCTGTTTTGAAGTCGTTCCAGGACTTGCAGAAAGATTTTCAAACGCTGCATACCCAATTTTTTAAATACTTGCAATTTCGTCATGCTCTCTCCCCTAGCTTGGCGGGTTTGGAGGAGCTGGCCGACTTCAGCCCGGTGGAGGCGAAAGTTTTCATGGGAGATCTGCAGGACCATAAGATATCTAAAATTTACCAATCCCTGGTCACGCATAGCTCCCCATCCCTGCAGCGTCTCCGTGAGGCATGGGAGAGCGATGTGGGCTCGCTCGAAGAGGAGGAGGACTGGACGGAGGCCTTCGCCTCCCCTCGCGGGGCGGCTATAGCTATGAGCTTGTCCAGTTTAAATACCTCCATAGGGTATATTTCACTAGAGTCAGGCTGTACAGGGCGGATTTGGTGGCTTCCCCGGAATGCCATCGCTGCATGCATGAGGAGGGTACCCTGCTGCATACCGTATGGGATTGTTCTGCGCTGGCGAGGTTTTGGCGGGGCGTAATGACATGCCTATCAGAGGTACTGGGTTGGGATCTCCCTCGCTCACCTAAGCTAGTTCTCCTACATGTTATGGACGATATCGGAGGCAACGTTTACAAACGTCACCTTATGCTCCTGGGCTTCACCCTTGCCAAACGCGATATTGCTAGAGCCTGGAAGGCGACAGCTGCGCCTTCCGTCTCGGTGTGGAAGACGGGTCTGGATTTCTGCATGGGCTTAAAGGCTCCCATTTTTATAGCAAGGGGGTGCCCGCGTAAACATTACAAAATCTGGAAGCGCTGGGCAGATTATCGGGGACTGGAATTGGAGCCTGTTCCAGCACAGGGATCGGACCGGCTATAATCTTCTCCTTCCCCCTTACTGGGGGGGTCCTTACTCCGCATACACTGGGTGGTATAGCGTCTTCTTAGAAATCTACCATGGTGAGTGCAGGACTGCTGCTTCGACTGTACATGTTGATTTTGTTTGGTTGACAGTGCGATGGGGTGGGGGGTATTGTATGTTTATTTTGTTCTATTTGCAAGTCCTTTCATTATTCCTTTTACAATGTGAGAAAAGTGTCAAAGTCATGATATTGTATATCGATGCTACGGAAGCCTCTGGGTTACAGAGCTCCACTCTATGTGCATTTGACAAATAAAATATGTTTAAAAAAAAAAAAAAGACCCTCAACTGTTAATTGTTGTAAGTGTGCCCCCCCACCCTGTGAGAGATACATCTGTTGTGAGCACTACTTGTGGAATAGGGTCGATGAACGGCAGCCCTTTTGACACATTTTGTGTGGTCCACCACTGCAGAGAGCGATGAGTGCGGCTGACTACCAACACTAGATCTGTCAACTGACCCTGTGATTGATTCCACTGACGTGCTTAGCATTCTTGTAGAGGGCGCATGTTTAGTCTTGCATGAGGCACTATAGCAATGCATGAGGCCATCATCCCTAGTAACAGCATGAATGTTCTGAATGAGAGATACCGGTTGACTTAAAACTGTAGTAACAGGGTCTGTAAATGCTGAATCCTGGCTGCATTGGTATATGCTAGAGCCATGTGAGTGTTTAGAATGGCTCCTAGATATGGTTGTGTTTGATTGGGTTGAAGATGGATCTTTGCATATTGACTGTGAATCGCAACTAATGTAGAAGGTTTAGGGTAATTTGAGTGTGATGCACACACTTGAGATGTGTGTTGGCTTTTATGAACCAATCGTCTAAGTATGGGAAGACATGTATTTGTTGGCGTCTTAGATGTGCTGCTACTACTGCTAGGCACTTGGTGAACACTCTGGGTGCAGTTGTTACTCCGAATGGAAGCACTTTGAACTGACAATGATTTTTTCTTATAAAAAATCAGAGGTATTTGCAATGTGCTGGGCGAATGTGTATATGAAAGTATGCATCCTTTAAGTCCAGTTTTGACATAAAGTCTCCTTGCTGCAAAAGTGGAAGTACTTGTTGTAGAGTGACCATGTGGAAGTGTTCTGATAATATGTATAGGTTTAAAGGTCTGAGATCCAATATTGGTCTTAACAAACCGTCTTTTTTGGGAATTAGGAGGTATAGTGAAAATACTCCTGTTCCTTGTTGTTGTAATGGGACGAGTTCTACAGCTACTTTTGTTAGAAGAGCCTGTACCTCTTGTTTGAGTAGATATTTGTGTTCCAAAGACAGTTTGTGAATAGAAGGGTGGATGTTGGGAGGGTTGATTGTGAGTTCGAGGCAATAACCATGTTGGATAATATCCAATACCCATTTGTCTGTTGCTATTGACTGCAAAATGAGTAGAAACTGATGTAATTTTCCCCCTATAGGTGATAAATGTTCGGGGCGATTGATATCAAGTCACTGTTTGTTAGTAGAGGGTGGGGTACATGATGGTGTACCTCTACCTCTTCCTTTGAAATTGTTACCTCTGTATCCTCGTCTATAAAATCCTCTAGAGGAGGAAGACTGTGCTTGTGCATTATATGAAGATGTGTTGGCATCTGTGGTATTATTTTTGGGATCCCCTCTGTAGAAGGAGCGACGGAAGGAACCTCTATTAGACGGAGACTGAAGGGCGCCCACTGATTTCGCCACTTCTGTGTCCTTTTTCATTTTCTCTAGCGATTGGTCTATCTGAGGCCCAAAAAGGTGTTCTTCGTCAAATGGTGCATTAAGTATAGTTTGTTTAACCTCTGGTTTGAAACCAGAAATTCCGAGCCATGCATGTCTCCTTGGTAAAATGCTGGTGTTGAGTCCTCTAGCTGCAGTATATGCAGCATCTAAAGCACATCTAATGGATGAATTGGAAATAAGCATGCCTTCTTGCACTATTTCTTGCCCTTTTTTCCTGTGTTCTTCTGGAAGATATTGTAATAATTCTTCCACCTCATCCCAATGTGCCCTATCATACTTAACCAACAGACCCTGAGTGTTGGCTATGCGCCAATGGTTGGCTGATTGAGCAGCTACTCTTTTTCCAGAAGCATCTATTCATTTTGATTCCTTATCAGGAGGAGGTGCTTCTCCTGAGCTTTGTGAATTTGCTCTTTTACGTACGTTTGAAACTACTAAGGAATCTCAAGGTAACTGACCCTTAATAAAGACGGGGTCAGATGGAGGGGCTTTATATTTTTTATCGACCCTAGGTGTTAGTATACGTGACCTAACAGGATCCTTAAAATTTTTGTCTGCATGCCTCATCATACCCTTTAACATAGGCAAAGAATGAGATGTTCTGTGTGTATTCCCTAAAGTTTCAAAAAGGAAATCCTCTTCTAGGTCTTCTTTATGTAAAGTGACCCCGTGATAAGTGGCAGCTCTAGCAATTAATTCTTGATATGTATTATTATCATCAGAAGGGGAAGGTTTGGCTGGATATAGATCAGGATCTGTGTCCCCTGGTGGATCTATTTTATAGTCATCCCATGGGTCAGGTATCTGATTATAATTGTCCTCATGATCAGCTATATCTGGATCTATATCAGGAGACCCTGGAGGTGTAATATGTAAAGTGTCTGAAACTGGTATGACAGGTACTGGTGAAGAGGGTGGAGTAGCTGGAGGAATGTTAATAGGACTAGTAGCTATGTCCTTTTTCTTCTTCAGGGGTATTCTATAATCAGTGTCCATTTTACTTTTGGAAGGTGGTATCACTGGCGTAGTGGTAATATGTCCAGTTTGAGGGTTAATATGAATTGTCTTTTGTTTGGGATCCAGTGTGATCTGCATTTTCTACAAAATCAGCTCCGGTGGCTTCAAAGGAGCATCTTTCTCTTTCGGTGATGAAATTTTCGGCGCCGAGCTGGATTTGTCCTTTTTATCTTTCAATGCAGGATGTTTCAGAATCATGGGGGGGATCACGGTTCGGTCCCGAACCGAAAGGCTTGACTTTCTGTTTCGGTGCCGAGCCCGAAGGCGGGGTGTTGGAATCAGTCTTGGTGCCTACCACGGCCTGATGGCAGTGGTAGCCCAATAGCCTTTGGCTTGGTGGAAGTGGGTTTGGTGGGCAAAGGGGCTTTGTTACTCACGGCACCCTGTCCAGATGGAACGTGATGGGACTCGAGCTCAATCTCCAACTCTGAATCGGAGTCCTGGACGGAAAGGGCCTCTTCCTCTTCTACCGCCGCAGCGTCCATCTCTTCTTGTTCGACATGTTCGCTGAAGATATCGGGAGTATCCTCAATAGTCTGTCACTGCATGTCTCTGCGTCCTGCACGCCGGTCTCTAAGAATCTTTTTGGAATGGAATGACCGACACGTGTCGCAGTCTTCTGCTTTATGTTCCGATCGGTGTGCTGGTATTTGGAATGGCAACTAGGATGGAACTGGAATGGCTTCCGTTCCATCGGAGGAAGACTCGATGAAGGATCTTCGAGTGGAAACAGGAGAGGAGCTAGGCCCGAAGGCCGCGGTTAGAGTTTGTATGGATAATGAAAGTTTTCAGAAAATCTTCGACACGCAGAAGATGGTAACACAATCGACAACAATACTGACGAGGGTAGAGTGAATTGCGAACCGACGGGATCCCGATTGACGGTTTCGAATTGGAGCGCAGCAATACACGTCCAAACCCGATGGAGGAAAAAAACAATCTAACAATGGAGCCAATGCCCATGCGCACTATCACCGAAAAGACGAGTCACCTTGCCTCATGACTGGAAAAGACTTCTTCAAAGAAAAACAACTTGCTTACATCCGGACCCAACACTAGATGGCAGGAGTATACAAAGCATGTGTATCTACAGCACACATGCCTCGAACATGTGTTTCTTTCTATGTAAAATAGAAAAATAATGTGAATTAGTTGAAAGTGCCTGGCTTGCTGGTCATTTGTATCTTTCCACAACTAACAGATGTAACATTGCAAGGATGAAGTCTGGAGTGTGTTTCAGCAGAAGAGCAAGTGTCTTCATATTGTTATAGTTTATGTAATGCATCCTTTTGGCTTGAAGTGCATGCAATTAAATGTTGTACAAAGAAAACTGAATTTATGAAATATATTTCAAATTGTTTGTTATCCTTCTGGTGGGAAGTTACGTGAAAGTAATGAATGCCTGTGCAGAAAATCATAGTAGTGTATTTGTATTTTAAAGATAGAAGTGTCTGGATGGAAAGCTATGGAAAATGTTTTACCTTCATGTAACATTTATTGATATCGGTTCCTGATGCTGACAGAATGTTATGTATTAAATGTGCCGCAATTATTTTTACTTCTGTATATATGATTGGTTCTTGTTGTTCAAAACCCTGAAAGAATACTAGAATTTATTAGCAAGTAGCTCACTTAGGTTTGTTTGTGCAGAGCACTCTGTAGCCCCATAGTATGATTTGGCTATCTGATTGTGCACTTTTAATTGGCTTGCAAATTGTTTTTTTAGGCAAGTCATGTGCAGGGGCATGTTATTTTATTGATAATTGTACTATTTTTGCTAGTTACAATATTACTGTAATTTTAATTATATTTTCTGAATAAATGTAATATTTTGGAAAAGACTAAGTGAGGCTCTTTGATGGAATTCTTCACGGAGGCATTTGTGAGTTCATTTTGCCTCCCACTGAACCTGCGTATTGACCGTTCTTAATGGAACAGAAGCACTGGCACTGTAAATTTCACACAACTTGGAATTGAGACCCGTTGGTTTGCGCAGAGGTCAGAAAACACCAACTTACTCACATTCAGGGTCACAGTCAATTGAACAGGACACAGGAGCAGAATATCTATGGGCACAGATTCATAATTTTGGAGGTGCCTTTATTGCCATTTCATTCTAACAGCTTTCTGAATACTTAAGCAGTTTGCAAGTCATCCATAATTCAATGATAATTAAAATCTGTATTAATTGGATTAATAGCAAAACAACCATTCATACCAAGAGACACTTGACCATCTGACAACATACTCTCTGAAGCACCCTATTATTTTAAGGCCCACTGCTTTCTGTCCTTATTCTTCCAACTGTCCAAGGGATCTCAAGTTTGACGGAGAAAGATAATTGGTGACAACGCAGTTCAACATAATCTAACCTACAAATCCACAGGGGTTGGTTACATAAGTGAATACATTGACGAACAGTGCTAGACATCACTTTCTGATCTTTGATACATATCAATTTCTAATATTTTAAATTACAAAATGAGTACATACTAAAACAACACTTTAAAATATGTGAATATGCAATTCTTTTGCATGTGTTAAAAACTCCACTCCACTTTAAAAACTGAAAATAATGTTCAGGCCATACAAACCCAAGCCACCAAAATCACAAGGCCTAAGCCATTGTGAAATCAGCTGCCCAGACTATAAAACAATTTCACTGGATGCGAATTAAAGGAAGAGATTAATATACAGTGCATTTCGTGGTTCATATATCTTTGTGGAGCAAAGATTCACTTGTATGATGGATGCTCTAAAATAGAGACAAAGTCACTTTAAAACAGCCACCCAGATCACCAGAATTTGCTACACAATACCCAAGGATTGTTCAGCCACCACCAGGCTATCAATCTCTTGCAAAACAATATTGTATATCACAAAAAGCATTCTAAGCTACCACTCAGTGGCAATATACAAGGCAGGGTTGGACTGGCCGTAGCGGGCACCGGGTGTTTACCCGGTGGGCTGGCAGGGTGGTGGCTGATTTTGGACCGGTGGGGGTGTTTTTGTTACTGGGGGCTGGCTTTGCAGCACTGCTGTAATATCGGCCCCCTGTAACATAAGCAGCAGGAGGGTTTCCACCAGCACCCCCCTACGTGCCCCCCGACCCCCCACCCCCCGTCGGGCCGGTCCGAGTTAATTGCCAGTGCTGGTTTGCGTTTCCAGTCTGACTGTGATACATGGATACATTGTTGTATGCATTATGTTATACAACTCAATGGATTAAATTCTAGCTAATGTTCTTTTGTACCAAAACCTTATTTCATTTCAAGATTATGACATCTCACTCATAAGAAATGTTTTCGGCACCAGTCAAGTCAGCTTAACACTTTCGCTGACATATGTTGCTTTGATAGCCAAAGCATAAAATAGGACAAATGTAAAATCTCTTGTCGAAAGATTTGCTAAAAGCAAAATAAAGTAGATTGATGTCTAGCATGGAAAACATAAGCCACTTCGACGTATGAAAGAAAATAAGGTGGTTGCGCTTTCAATTTTATTATTCGGTCATCATCAAGATGACAACACAAAGGTATTGTAATGAAGGGCATGGGAAGTGAAATTCTAGCACAAGACATGTTGCTGGGAAAGGTCTAAACAAACCAATAGTACTACTATAGCATTATAGCTCCCTGCCAAGGGGATACAACAGTTGTTAAAGACCCTCTTCCAGAGTTATAGGCTGTGGTTGCAGACAAGGGCGAATAATGAGGAAGAGGGCATTTAAAACAGTTATATCCCAAGGTAGAAGGTCCATAAAGCTATTAAGACATTTAACCCATTGAGGGTAGAATGTTCTAAATTAAAAAGGGAGAAACAGAAAGGCAAACATTGACATTCTGGAGTAGAAGGTCTGTATCAACCCTGATTGTCCATGAGACATTTCTTATGTTCAATTTAATTTTCAACATTCCAAAGTTTTAGCATGAATATTACCATAGGCCTGCATTGTTTGGGTTTTCATTGTTTGGGCTGATTATGAAGGAAATTAATTTAATTATTATGTGGATAAACATTTATGTTTTCTATTGAGTGTCCTGTTAATTAGCCTTCAAGGATGGTTGGAGTGCTAACTTTGGTTAGTTCACATCCTGGCGGATAGAAGGATGCTAATATTCACAAATTAGACTGGGCCCTTTTTAGTATGAAGTATTGACTTCTGGATGACTCTAGGCAATAAAAATTATAGCCTTTGTTATATTTGGTTTGGAAAAGGAAATTGTCATTATATGTGGTACTTTCACTACACTCTACCAACACTGTTTTTGTTGCCAAGACAGGATATTGTGAGTCATGATCCATAGGAACCTGGTAGAGATAGAAACTGCTATAATTTGTATTAGGATGTTTATCTTTTTAGACTGGTGATAACCATTTATGGAGAAGTAAAGATTTTGTTTGTTAAAGAGTTAATTATGTGATGGAGGAGGAGGACTGGAGGCTAAGAAAATAATACACAGAAAACGGTTCCATCTGCATTTAAAGCACTGCTAACTCCATGACAAAAACCTCCTGAAATAGAAACGGACAGGCAAAACAGTACCAGAGCAAGCATGGTCTAGCTAAAGCACTTGTGGAAAAAGAAATTACTTGAAAGAGAGAGGACAAACATTTTATTTATTTGTATTATTCTGGTAACACATTTACCTGTCACGGCAACGAGGTGTGGAAGGCATATTCTATTAGCTAAAGCAATTAGCTCAAGAGGGTCCAGGTCTATGTTTGGTGATAGCTGCCTGGTATATAAATAATCCAGTACTGCCTGCATTGAGGACTTGCTGGTGATAGGGATGACAACCTAAAAAATTGAAATACAAAATGTAAATTAGAAATCTGCAGCAATGTAACGGTGAAAGTATTGACAAAGTCATTACATAGAACAATGGTTTTCAACTAATGGCCAGACATGAATGTCAAATAGTATAAAATCATGGGTGGCAGCTCTGCTACCCCTGGATTACTCAATTTTACCCACTACATAACCCTTGCTGCAGAGGCCAGCCTCTGAGATCATGAAGGCAGTGACAGGAGCAGAAAATAACTGGATGAGCCTCATTTAATATCTGCTGTTACTACAGGTAGCCTGACTTCTAGGAAATCAAAACCAAACAGAAAGATGGAGAAGGAGTAAAGTTCGAAGAAGGTAGCGGCCCTTGGAAGTTATCAGTAGTTAAAAGATGCATGATATCATTTACACTACACTGGTATTTCATTCAATCGATACTCATGGTGGAAGTCCTCAAAGATGGGCCAGATTACGGTGTTGAGTCATCCTATGTCCACAGACATGAAGCAAAAGTCAAGAGATACAAGTAAGTAAATGAAAAAGAAGAAAAACATAACAATCAGACAAAGGCATCCTCCAGAACATAAACCACAGAAGTCAACATAAAAAACAGGGACTACAGTTGTTAAATAGTTTTATATATGGTTGCATTTAACATACATCTTCTGAAGTTGTTTTTGTATTTTTGGTGAAAAGAATTAAACCACTCACAATAAGCAATCAATGCTGATTAAAAAAAAGATTTTTGAGGCATGCAGGCTAATACTCTTTGCCTATAATAGGATAATCACTAAATAAGTATCCATATTATGGTAATGGGAAAAATGTGGGCTTCACAAACCCAGTTGCCTTGCAACTATTCCATGAAGCTCCCAGTTCTAACAGCATTTTCTATTTTGATTTCTTGTGTCCATCAAGATGACAAGTAGTTAAAACAGTAAGTCCAAAAAAAATCACAGTTGACTTGTATTCTTGAGAACCTTAGCATTTACTTGTTTATAAACCATAAAATGTTCAATGTTGGTGTTTCCTAACATGTGTATTGTTAATACAAACACTGTGATCATAGAATTTTACTGGCTTCAGTATGAGAGCCCAGTGTTTAACTGAGATTTTAGCTTTTGTAAACGAGACCTGGAAAACATTTTTCAGTGGAATATGTATTCTTACACTTGATACAGGTCTATAATACTTTTCTTCACTATATAAATGAAGATTATGAGGCAATACAGTAACACTTCTTATGAACTTTTGCTACCTTTATAGGAGATTCACAAACTCTGTAAGCCATTTTAAAATAGGCATTTCTAGGAGTTGCACATGTTCGTCCAATGCATCCATGTCCCTACCCCAAGATATCTGTGTGCCACATGATCTCAGTTTTGAACACTGACCACCACTAGTCTATTATCCTGGCAAATCAAAGTCAGGGACAGGGGAGGACCATGGGAACAAAGGACGTCTAGATGGACTAAAGGGTGCCAAAGCATTACAGCTTTCATCTTATTCTTTACCACTTTCTCTCTTCTGTTTTCAGCTCTTGTAGATATATTAACAAACAGAGGCTGATAAAAAAGTCATTTTCAGCAGCTCCATATTGCTTCTGGATATATTAACGATACTACCAGCCTAGGTTAAGCCCTATTCCTGATTTTGCACTGTGTACAGAAAGTATGCGAGGGTACCCTACAGCCCACCTAACAATTCTCAGAAAGTGTTATGCAATGTTATGTAAGCAATCTTTCCTCTCATGAGGTGCCAAAAATTCCTCTTTTGGAGGTCAGATAAAAAAAAAGACGGTAATAAGAGATGCAGGACAAAATCGAAGGAAAGAGGCTTCAAATATTTTACTTTTAACAAGACAAAACATAAAGCCTGAAATATTCTCCTTTTCTGTTTTAATATAAATCCCTCAGCAATCCTCACAACCTGAACTGTCTATGCATTCTTTTCTGGTCTCTGGAAGCACATTCCTAAATGAAAGCAAGGAATAGCCACATTAATATCCTAAGTTACCTTCTACGCTAAACAATGTGTGAGTGGAAAACTGCACAGACTGACTGCCAGTTGACATAACAGCCAAAAGCAACTTTAGAGTTGAATTGGAGCTTGCTCATAAGCATGGAAGGAATCAATAGTACATTTGCACATGGATATGGCCAGTCTTAGATGATTAAACAACTAATCAAGGTATTTTTAAATAATTGATATAATTGACACAATTGTTTTTAACATTTATGTGAATTTGAAAATCATAAATTTGATTTGAGATTTTATGATATAAGGATGTTCAGTTGAAATCAAAGTGGTAGAAAAATATTAGTATGAATATCGATCTTAAACATCTGCTAGTATATGTTGAGATTATGGAAAACATTGTTGGGTTAGTCCAACTAGCAATGTGTTTATTGAGGTTTTACTAAACACATGTTGAGAACATAATGTCTTTCTCCAATTATATTATAATAGAGTGCTTATTTAAATTAAATATAAGTATAAACAGGGAATATATATTAGGAATGTAATTGGAGGTGTGATGGTCTGTGATGTAAATCATGTTGTTTCTCCTTGGAGTTGGCTGCGTATATGAAATACATTCTTTTCCCCTAAGATTTTTTAGAAAGTGTATATTTATAATCTGCTCTGGTTTGTTGGCCTCACATTAGCAGGATATTTGCTTACAAAAAGTGAAATATTTGGTAAATGGGTTGTGCTTATTTAGTGCACACTTAAATGAATTGGTTAATAACCAAAAAACAAGTCTATATGATGTTAATGATATGCACCTATTATATAACCAGTGGGTTTTTGTATTGTAAAATTGGTTTTAATAAATAAAATAGTTATTTGATTTTAACAGTTAGTATACAGATTGTGTATGTAGCCCTGAAGTAGTCTCTTGTGAAGAGACGAAACGCGTTGGCTACTCGTGAAAGTCTGATTTTATGAAGATTTGAATAAAATACGTTTTTTAAAACACAAAGAGAATCTGTGGATGAATAATGGACAACCAATGTACTATAAGAATGGAGAGCATATATTTATAGGACCAAAACTCTGTGTGCTGCTCACCCTTGTGTAGTGATCTTACAAGATACTTTCATTGGTTAAAGAGTGGATTTATCAATGCAAACTCCTACTTTTAATGAGCAGATGGGTCCAACAAACCTAAAGAGAGGGTTGAGCTTTCGTTCAAGGGGCAATGAGGGAAAGTGAGGCACTGTCTGTGGTGCCTTTTCAATTAAATTAATTAATTGATTAATCAATCAAAGTGCCATTATTTTCTAGCAGCCAAGGGTACGTTTTTGAAAACCATAGTTCAGGAACTGAGGCTTCAAATCCAGCAGAAGGGAAAGTAGGGAATTCTTAACTCATTGGCACAATTAAAGCCTCCTTATTGATTACGGTGAACTGAGTACAAGATATTCTTCCTTTCTTATTATTTCTTCCTTTCATGGTTATTCAGATTAAATAGCCCTAACAGTTATTTTCCAAGTTTTCCAGTTTCATAGATACTTCCTCCAATAATCTAACTCTCAGACATCCCTATGATGACCAACTAATTTATTTCTGGTTTGATACACCATTAACGTCCACAGCAACAAAGATGACCCAATTATAGATAAATGCAGAGTGCAGAATAAGAACTTTATGGACATTTTCAATTGTATGTTCTGCAATTTTGTTTGCAACGTCTGTCCCCGTTTTCTCTTTTCTGATCACTTACTGGGCTTTGTATTATTTCATTACTGACATTGTGTGTTCACTTTCACATTGAGCTCCTCTTCTGAACTTGACTTTATGTTATTTGCCTATAAATTCATGCTGAACTTCATAAACAAAGTCTCTTGTTCTTTTTATCTGCTTGGGCACTGTCTCCATCCTTAATTATTTTGTGATTTATTGAATATATCACATGATGGATTACACTATTTTATAGTGATGCTGCTTGAGGACATTGCTATTGTACATATACACAAGACAGAGCCTGTAGTCTCTGTCCATTATGAGGGTATACTTAGTGGCCCCTTCGGGCCACAGAACAGGTCCAGTACCACGCTTAGACATGGTCTGTTCTAAACCTCTGTGCTCATGCTTAAATTAGCAGGGCTGTGGAACACATCTGTATACCATGCAAGAGACATTCTCGCCCCCAGAGAACCTCTCCCAGATTTAAATACCCAGATCCTCACTCTACCATTAGAGAAGTCTGGCAGTCAGAACTCCAAAACCATCAGGAAAACCATGTGCCGCCCCCAAATGTATTCCAGCTTTGCATTCCACTGTGAAATCTAGGTCTAGTAATGAGGTAGATCACTTCAGCAATTTGGGATTCTCACCCTTCATTCCCATCAATCACTTGAGTGGACAATGAATATTGTTCGATGTGCACACTTCCTTTGCAGATGCCACTTATTACACTGTTTACTTTTGACTTGGCTAAATTGTATGAGGGACAGGTTTGGGGGTCTTGCTTTTAGGAGGGACAATGTGCAAGGAGAGGGTACATCTCCAAACTCTCCTTGGAGGAATTATTCCCTTCATGCTTTTTGACTTGGCTATATTGTAAGAGGATCAGGTTTGGGCTCTTGATTATTGGGGGTACAATGTGCAGGGTACATGTCCAAACTCTCCTTGAAGGAGCTCTTCCCTTCATGCCCAACTCTACTGAAGTACGCAAGCCACAAGCCTTTCTCTGAGCACATCAACTGCAAAGATGGTGGTGAGGGCCTTTCTACAATTAGTAAGAAGAATAATTGATGGTCAGAATACAGAACAATGTCATACATTCACCTCAGTACATAGATCTGGGCCTAAATTCATTGTTTTTTGCTCCCCATGCCATTCCAGTTTGAACCCAGCCATATGCAAATCAGTCTTGACCCTGTGCCCAATGGGGACAATCCAGCCCGAACTGCAAGGTCAGGTCCTCCCTGGACTGGAAACAAGCATCCTAGGACCGGTTTCGGGGTTTCACCCCTCATCAGCCAGGACAGCTTGACTCCAGTGGCAGGGAGGACCTGGCTTGGCACTTCGGCCTGGACTGTTCCCATGAGGCACAGAGTCAAGACTGATTTGCACATGGCTGGGTCTAAACTAGGGTGGCATGGTGAGCAAAAGAACAATGGATTTAACCCAGATCTCTTGACTGGTGGTGAATGTTTGATTTGTTCTGCATTCCGTCCATCATCTGTGTGTCTTTTGCTTTCTACAATTAGGTCACCAACAGAAGACAGTATAGTTCGCTGCACTCATTAACATGGATTGCTACTATTTGTGACACTGAGTTAAAGAAAGGCAGAAACAACATGAGTCCAAGAAGAAGTCTGCATTGGAATGGTCACATACAACTAAGTCTATCCATTAGTCCATTGTTTCGTGGCAACATGAAGCATTGTGGCCACTTTAGACGGATTTCTGTAATTTTGTTTTGCTTGGGATGTGAAAATAAGCAATGCAAATATCCATAGAACCCCATCTTGCAAAGATGGACTCAACATTCCAAGGATTTTATGACAAGATTGGAGGCTGGGATTATGTGCAGTTTTCTATAATGCTTTCAACATAAGCAACCCATTACTATAGTAACTTTGAAACCACCACCAACTATACCAGACAGCATCAGTAACGCAGCCTACTTTGATGCTTCTTTCTAATGAGTTAAGTCGTTTGTTCATTTACTACTTAATAATATCTAAAGATAACGTGAGATAAAAAAATTAGGGTGTGAAAGTTATTTAAAACAATAATGAATGATATTGTGATGGAAGTGAGGACTCTAAAGTGGGAGAGTGGATGAGTATATGACAAACTTTAGTTGGTTTCAACTGTTCTCTTTCAAATGCTATTTATGGGAAAACTTAGTTTTAGAATAGTAAACCTTTGTATATAACATTACAAGTAGGTTAGATTTAGGGACTTAAGCAACATTTAAATGAATGATAGATGAAACCGTTGGGCCAATCAGAATGAATGGTTTCTCATGATCAGCGTGAGAGGTGACAGCAGACGGTGAGCAGGCCCTTTGCAGTGTATTGTGCGGAGAACAAGGTTACCATGCATGTATACAGAGCGCTGTCACAATGTAGCTCGAGCAAGTTAGTCAGAAGAGATTTGGTATTGACTGGTGAATGGGCAGTTAGGCTTAGAGGAACAGGCGTCAAGTCCTGAGAGCCGGTACATCAGATCCTTCAGTAGTGTTGCTGGGAGATTTTTTTGGGACATCACTCAAACAAGTTAGTCAGGATCTTTGTGCTTATACTGTATGGCTAGACCTGGTAGAAGTAAAAAGGAGAACTAGTTTCATCATTGCAACAGCCTTTTTAGTTTGGGTTTCTTACATGTATTGAACAAAGATTTGATTTAATAGAACCACTAAACATAGATTAACAATAAACAGTCACCCTAAGTAAAACAATTTATTTGGATATTTGAAGAGATTTCTGGAATATTTAAGTAATTTATAGTCATAATTACATTTTATACAATTAGAGTATAATAAAAGTATTGTTATGATTGATTCATTGCCATCCACCTGAGGCATTACCAGAGAGGAATTAAGATGCATGATTGCTTCAGATATGAGTAAAATGTACTTCAAAGTTGTGAGGGCAGCTTCTCTGTCAAAGCCAATTAAGGAAAAGTGATAAAAAGGAATGTTCCCTTGGTTTATTTAGAAGAGGAACAATATACTTCATTATCAGATGCAGGGGGGGACTACTAAGATGAGGAAAACCAGTAAGAAGGCAAAGATGAATTCATCTAAAGAGTTAATTAAAAGAAACCCAGTAGCTCAGGCCTTTTAGGGAAATACTACAAATAAAGGAAAAGGCAGAAAGCATTTTCTGCAATGGGGTTATTAGTAATTTTCAAAATCCGCCCGCGTGGTGGGTAAGGTTGATGCTTTCATTCACCTTCATTAAGATAAGATATCTATTAAAAACAAAGATACCCAGATAGAGTCTGATGAAAATTTTCTCAAAGATATTCTATGGGATGCCTATGATTTTGATGCAGATCTGTTTGGAGATTCATATTCGATTGATAATAGTAAAGAGCTGTTGAGGGATCCTCAAGGTGTAGATGTTAGAACCTAGAGAAATAAATTAATCACCCAAGACAAGAATGCTGGCCTCTTGACGTTTTCAAAATAATTACATGCAAAAATCTGCAAGTTTCTGGAGTTAGAGAGAAGAAATGTATTCAGTTCAGAGTGCTCAAGGCCAACAGTAACTGTTAACATATGCTTTGCCCCAGATTTACAATCAAAGGTGGCTTAATATAAGATTAAGTTGGGAAAAGATTAAAAAAAAAAAAGGCTTTCAGAAGTCACTGAGAATTTGTCAAGATAAACAGTTATATGTGGTTGGACCAGTTGCTTGGACATTTGACATGACCAACAATACAGTTTCTAAGAGGGACTGTGATGATTTAGAATGTTTAAGTGGTTTGATCCAATGTTCTTTTCCTTGCTGGGTAATGCAAATGCTGTGAATTCGGCAGAAAGAAGAAAATCTATTATCATGAGTTGATAGACATTAGTGAAGGACTTTTATTTGGAAAAAAATTTCTTAAGGAATTGGGAAAATAAATGGCTAATTTTATAAATCTAGACAAAGTACAAACTGCCATGAGAAAGTTTTGGGGATTTGGTGTTTTTGGAAGGACTGGTAGAGGGAGAGGTCACTTTCCTGGTAGGGCACAGTTCAGACCTCAATATTTCTATATGGAACAACTGTTCTTTAGAGGCAAAGAAATGGCTGAAGGTTTCCAGCCAACATATCATTTCTATCCCAAGAGAGGAAGAAGAGGTAGAAAAGGGGGCTAGTACAGTAGAGGACAAAGTTCAGGAAAATGTAGTAAAAGAAAGTGATTCAAGAGATGTTTCAGAAGGTAGCCACAGAGAAAATTGGACAACAGCAGGAAGACTTTAGAAGTAATTTGTTTTCGGTAAAAACGAAAAGGAAAGGTGTCCAGAACCCGGGGTTCAGACCAGTGATACATTTATGAGAATTGTACCAGTGAGTACTTTATCGCTATTTCAAGATGGACGGGACCTCCAATAGGTTCAACAATTGGATGGTTTATTTGGACCTCAATGACCATATTTTACTGCCCTAATTCACAAAGATCATCAGCCATTTTTAGTGTTTGGTTGGGAAAACAGATAGTGGAAATGTGTCTGTTTGCTTTTGAACTTTTATCAGCACCATGGAACTTTACAATATTGCTAAGACTTGTACTGGCTTATTTAAGGCAGCATGGTGTGCAGTTAATTATCTATCTAGATGACATTCTTATTATGGCACAAGATAAGAAGATATTTTTGAAGCATCTGGAAACATAAGTAGCTCTGCTGGAAGGATTGAGTATGTGATAAATAAAGAAAAGTCCACTTGTGACCCTCCGGAGCCGCGGGAAGGCAGACTATGCCGAGCAAGGACATTGCTTTGAGGACTGTTTGACTACAAGCACCCCTTCCTTCCTGTGAAGTGCTCATGGGGCATGAACAAATAAACAATTATGTCTAAACAGAATCAGCATACCTAGTAGGTCTTAACTGAATCTACATACCCAGTAGGTACAATTAATGCATGAATTTAGCATTTCACCAATGCAGTGAATTTTTACAACTAGTCAAATCAAGAAAAACTAGGAGTGGAAATTGGGATCAATACCTCTGGTCCTGATGAAAATCCTAGGGGGTTAGGCTTGAAACATGTTGACCTGGAGACAATAACACCCATCATAGTGTAAATCTCCACTACCCCGGTTTTAGTAGTACCAACTAAAGGACTTAATAAATATTATCTTCCAACCAGCCAGGTACTTTTTAACAACACTTATTTTTCTGACCCTTCCACTCCCATCCCCTCATAGTCAACACCCAACAAAGTGCTCCCACGTCTTCGTTGGTCCTAGCACGCCCCCGTCCCGCAGCGGGGCGGGAAGAACCCGATGATGAAGCATGCCACCATGTGACATTTTGGTGGGTGAGGGTTATTTTAAGAAAACAAATCGTTTTCTCTGATAAAACTTGCTATCCCATTGATAGGACAGTCACAAGTGGTCCTTTTCTGTTTATATACGTATGACAGGAGGCTGAGTCCACCTTGTACCTTACCTCTCCCTCCCCTCTTTGGTTTACATTATAAATAAAGAAAAGTCAGTTCTGCAACCCATAAAATCAACAGAATTTTGGGGTTTTGTAATAGATTAAGAGCATTTCTGTTTCTGTCTACCTGCAGACAAAATAAAACAGTTTCAGAGAAAATTGAGTAGGATCTTAGATAAGGAGTGCTTTTCCTTTAAAGGATTTTACCTCAAATAACATGATTTCTATTGTCAACTATTCAGGCTATCTTCCAGGTCCCCCTCATTATAGATCTTTAGAGAGATTGAAGGTAGATTACCTTTGGAAAGGATTGTGGTATCAGATAAGCCAGAATTCAGAAGCAAGGGAGGAAATGTGTTGGTTGTTACAGAACATGGTGGCCTAGAATGACAGGATGATTTTTTGGGAAAAAATAGACATACTCCTAGAATCAGAAGCTGGATACTGAGGCTAGAATGCAAAAACTGCTCATTGTTCAAAGGGCAGAAAGTGGTCAAGTTGGGAAAAGCGTTTACACATACATTGTTTGGAATTACTGGCAAGATATTTGCAGTGAGGAATTTAGTGAAAGAATGAAGAGAGCAATACTTTTGAAAAATGGACAGTGTATCAGAAAGCAGATATGCCAACAATTTGGGTGGTACGAGGTCATGATGTTGACACAATTAGCAAGCAATGTTTTACATTATTGTCTGGATTACCAGATTTCTGTAGTTGTGGAACATGTTCCAAGAGTGTTGATTGTGGAAGCAGATTGAAACTCAGATTTTCTAAAAGACTCGAGCAATTGAAGATTGAACCGAGAGATATATTTGTTACTTTTCAGGAGTTGGAGTCCATTAAAAGGGGACCTTTTAGCATCCCAACTTCCCAGGAACTTCAGTTAGAGGCTACAGCCAGAAGCAGAACCAGTAGACTCTTTTCTTCAGGTTTGGCCAAAGATGGGAGCTTATGCTTTTCCCCTATTTTCTATGATTTCAAGAGTGCAAATACAGATGGAGAAAGACCAAGTTCCTCTGGTATTAATATCACCATGGTGGCCTACGTAGGCATGGTTTTCAACAGAAATTAATTTGAGTATGCACGTTCCCTTATTACTTTCATTGTTTCCAGAACTCTAACTGCCCAAGGGGATTTTCATAAGATGATTCTGCCAGGACAGTTGCAGTTGATGACCTGGATGGTTTCAGGGGTCCATGGAGAATCAGTGGCCTTTTGAGGGAAGCATCAGAAGTGGTCACACAAGCCTGTGCACCTTGAACTTGGAAAAGGAATTAATCAGTTTGGAAAGCTTGGTCATGCTGGTGTATAGAACATGGTTTAAATTTCGGGAAGTCTGTGCAGTGGATATTGTGAGTGTTTTGGCGGAACTGTTCAAGAAAGGTTTGAGTTATCAGTCATCAGGCAATTCATTAGTAGATGGAGTTTTTGTGGGTAAACAAGAACGAGTCTCTAAACTGATGAAAAATATACACATTAAAAGACTGACAAGAGCTAAATACTCAGCTCTATAGGCTATGAAAGTGGTCCAACATGTTTTAAAAGGTTGGCCAGATAATAAAAATGTAGCCATACTACTAGGTTTAGTATATTTGAAAAGGATTCCAGATGTAAGCGCAATAGATTTGTCTAATATTTTTTTCCATCAGAAAGAGTGCTTTTTAATTTAACTAGAAGGACTAAAACATCATTTAATGTGATAGAATAACCTATATTTAGAGAACCACCCAACATGTGTGCCATGAGATGCGTTAAGAAATATAAGAAAAATGCAAGTGATGTCAGACTTAGTGCTGCACATCAGCATTTCATTTCATATGCAAAGCCTTTTGGGTCCATAATCACAACAGCACAGTGTGTCAGAAATAGGATGAAAGAAGCTGGTGTTGATGTGAGAATGTTTGGTGGGCCTTCATTAAGGCTGCTAAGGCATTTGTGCTAGAAGGATGACTGGAAAACATTTTGCATTTAGCAGATTGGTCTAATGTTTCTACAGTCACAAAATTATATCTAAAACCAATTGCACATATATCTGAGTGTGTTGCGCAAAGGTTTTGACCTTGCACATAACGGGAGCCTCCGATCTTGACATAAAATTGTGATTTGTAAAGTTGGAAGTGTAAAAGAAAATCAAGATTTTATCAAAGACATGGAGGCCTCTCCATAACTGTTGACTCTCCTGAAAGCTAAAAGTGGTTGAATACCACTGTTCTTAAGTACTAGGGGGTACTTAGGTATTTTCCATTGAACCTTTTGTATTTCTCCTTTTTGAAGGTGGTAGAGCACTTACGTCTAAACAAAAGGTCAATGTAAGTTTCAGGCAAATATTTTGCTAGAAAAATCTAAGTGTTATAAGGGGCCCATGAAACTCTCCCATAGATTTAAGATCTGAAAGAATACACAGGTAATCTTGTCCAAAAACAACTAACCTAAATATGTTATATTAATAAATAAGTGAATAGCAATAACAAATAAATACCAAAAACACAATCTTATTATCAATTTTAATTTGATGCAATTTCTGAATAAAGGCTGGGTCTATGATAATGCTGCTGCCTTACTTTAGATCACACTATAAGTTCACATGTTTATTCTACCTTGTATACAAATGGACAATGTTTCTCTGTAACAATGAAAAACCCTTGGGGAATTGGTGTGGCTGCATACAGTGATTCCAGTCTTCGACATTCATTTTCCAATTAAAGGCAATTTGGAAGTTGTAGCCTTGGTCTGCTTCATTAGGCTAAATTTGACTAACAGACCTAATGCACAATTATATCTAGCAGAACATGCAAATGTTTTGGGTGCCAATGCTTCTCAATAAGATTCTTTGACTCCTCATTTTTAATTCACATATTAATGGAGAGAGTTCCCTGAATCCCTTGCTCTATTTCTGGCATGCAAATATTTACTTATTTGACCTACTGAGGAACAAGTGAAAAGAAAGTAGGCGCTGCAGATGTTGACTAACAAGCATTTTTTTAAACTGCCACAATGTAACGGAAACTATCATGATGCAAGGTCAGATATTGGCTAGTTAGAAGAGTTTATGTATGTAGCCTCACCTAGTACAATACGAGTGTTATGCAATATTTTTTCAGCTATGGGGACATGTAGGAGGGGAGGCAGGTGTATAAATGTTTGCTAATTAAATTGCATTTTAGCAGTCTTAAATAAAGAATATCACACACTTTCTAGTTGTGATGTTTTATTTTCGGTAACTAGAAAATCAGTGCAAACTCTACTGTCATGATGAGAATGTTTTTTTTTTTTTTTATCAATGGCACTGGGAGGACATGCCAATTGGCATTTCCTTCTCTGAAAAAAAAATTGAATTTTAAATAAAACAAACAAACTTGCAGAGGCAGACTGAAAGTCATGAGGGGCTGGGGCTAAGTCACACTCAATGGCAGTCAAAGCTGGCCTGACTGGTTCTATGTTTTGTATATAAGTTCCCAGAGAAGATGTGGGTGTGAAAGAGTGTAAAGCATTACTCTCTTGCGTTCATAAGCATTCAAACGGGGAGTGCAAAACATTATATAACTGTATGAAAACTAAACTCACTAAACAACTAGAAAAGAGAGATTACTCCTATCACAGGAAGGGTCACACAAGCATAAAATCCCTATCTAAAATGGATATAAAATTGGTATTAATAATTTGAGTACTGAAGCAGGGTCTAGTTTTACCATATAGTGGCCCAGGCCCATTCTGTCCACATCTGAAGCATGAGAGTCTCAAATGTCCCTGCCAGCCAATAAACAGGGTTGTGCTAAAATTTTCCACACTGTCTTGAGCGTCTACAGAGGCAGTAGGCCTCATGCCCTCCTGTAACCTCAGATGTATCTCTCCTATGAAGGCCAATAACCTCAGTTTTCTGATGAACAAGACTCAGAGCCCCTGTCCTCTGCGTGTACATCTTTCTGAACATCAAGATGTAGCAATAACAGGATGCATCTGTCATCTAGAAGAACAAGGTGGGCTAAGAGTAGGAGTGGGGGCCAACTGGGACTTTCAACAGCTTCTCACCTGATGTTTTGCTAGCTTTGGAAACTAAGATAGTGACATGGCTTAAAATAAACAATGGCCTTATAAGGAGCTTTCGCCTTAAAGCTTCCGATAAGTGAGGCGAAATATTTTTGATAAAATGTTCAACTTTTGTAATGTTCTGCGGTCAAACACCTGCTAAAGGTAGATCTTGCAATCACCGGTTTCTCATTAAAGGTGTATAAAAGGGCTACTTACAGGCCCATTCGTTGACCACCTCTCACAGTGTATTTTTTCATGACCGAGGTGCTCCCAGTTAACTGATTTATTTAGCATTTTTGATAAAGGTTATAATGCTTCATTGTACTTTGATATTCAATTTCTCTCTCTCTCTCTTTGAATTGCCGCGATTTTAAACTTATTAGATTGCATGTTTTTGCTCTTGATCAGTGATGTGTCTTTGACACTTGTTACTTGCTAGATTACTTGGTGTTATTTTTGATTAATGATGTGTCTTTGACATTTATTGTTTAGTTATTTGAATAAATAGTGTCACTCCTGACTAAATTCCTGCATTTTCAGACGTGTGTCTTGTTATTTCAGACAACACATTTCTGTGCCAGTTTATGTGGTACAAACCACTCTCCAACAGTAAAAAGTCAACTCCTGAATTTCTTTTGATTTTATAAACAATAAGAATCAACATGTGATGGTTGATTTAAGAATGTGGCACAGCAGAGTGCATGTAGGAGAGAATACCATGTGCAAGAGTTGATGGAAGCGACGGAGTGGACAGGAATGGATAACTTGCAGGTGAGTGGTTGATGGATAGTACAGTGGATAATGGGATGAGAGAGTGGATTGTAGATGAATGTATAGGAATGGCAAAACTGATCTGTAACCTGAGCAACGGAGGCATGAGAGTAGCTGCTGAGTGCAAGGGTGTGGTCACCATATTACTGTACTTGGAATTCAGTTGAGTAGACTATTATTGTAGAAAAAAAAGTGAATGTAGATTTGATTTCGTTTTGTGACATGGTAGGTGAGTTGACTTTTATCTGTGAAGGTATATTTGAAATTGTACTTACCTGAAATTTGGACAGCTGCTTGCAGTTTTTTGCTTGGGCACCACTGGCTACTGTGGAAAAATGTCAGTCTGGAGCCATAAAACCTCAGGGCCGGAAACACAGTGTGCTGTTGATCCGGACAGAGGAGCCATTCCAAAATAGAAGTGACTACAATACCAACACCTATGAATAACAGTATGATTGTTTCATCACAACTTTCTTACATAAGAACATGATGCTATAAGTGTCCTAAAATAATCTTCAGTGGCGCAATTCTGAAAATTATTTTTTCAGTGCATTTCTAAACCTAAAAATAGATTGAAAACACTCTACATTTCTTTGTGGTGCTGAGCTGGAGAGAGGATGGACGTTATATTTATGGATAGACGAGAAAGCAGGACCCTTTAAAATAGAAAGCAAAAGTACCCCAATGCTACACATGATACAGACATGGCAAGTGAGAGAGGTGTTCCTGATCCTATAAGTGTACTTGGCTACAATTTTATGCCTTTATGTGGTAACACAAGTTGCCTGTTTCGGGGTTTAGTTTAAGCTATTTTATTCTACCTTGGAATCAAACTGGTATCAAACATTCACTTGAAGCCTATTTAATTTGAGGCAGGCACCTTGCTTTTTGGGTGCATCGATGTTGATATCCCTCTAAGGAGTTCATTAATTTTGAAGAGTCATCCAAGGCATTCACCATCCAAAACGAGTAGGTTGAATTAACACATTTTTACCATCTGAGAAACTAAAACTTGGGATAGTGATGCCATGATTAGATGAAGTATCGCACTGTAAAACAAAACTGTGTGTTTGTGCTGTTTTACTTTCTCTTCTATGAAAGGAGTGCAACTTTAAATACCATCAAAGGGAGGTTTAGATGAATAAAGAGAACAATACTCAGTTGTGTTGGTTTTTTGCAAGCAACCAATATTTTTTGTTTATGATTCGTGCTGTCCAGGGTCTTTTTGTAGGCGTCCTGTAAATTACAGAGTGGCTCATTAATATCGTAAGAGCAAACAAAGCAGGTCAGAGGAATCAAATCTTGATTACTGGTAGACAAGATTGATCTTTGGTGCAATAAGGTTTAAACTATTTCCAGGAAAAGAGTGAAAGAGAATATGCAGTGATATACCAGCACATGAAGCACCAATATGCAACCAAACTAAATTATAACAATATTTATAACAAGAATGAAGCAGTTTAGTTTATGTCAACCACACTTTACTCCACCATGGAGTCAGGAAACCCCAAGAAAATTAACGCATTGATAAAAAACTTGTACCACATTAGGAATAAAATAGCTCACTAACGGGGTATATACAACATACCTCGCTGTTTGCACTTTCAATAAATGATCCTCCAAACATAGCAGCCATCCATTCACAGCTACAGATCAGAAGGGGTTTGTGTGCACTTATGCTCCCATCGTCCAATTTAAATGTCACATCTGGTACAGGAAAAAAAGATTAAGTGAAAAAGAAAGATTAAGGAAAGCACCATGACCTGGAGCTTGCAAAAACTGCAAGTAATTCGCAAGAGGATATAGAAATACAGAATTTCAATGAATTGCTCCACTACAGTGTTTAGATAAAGCCAAGTATACTCAACAATTTTTCAAATTAATATTATCTCAGTTCTCAGTTTTATATCTTGCACAGATGTGGCCTATTTAGTGTTCAAGGCTATACTTTAACTAAAACGGTTACGTACCAGAAAACGTTGCTTTGGAAAGACATTCCTTAATCCGGTTAGCTTTCCTGACATGGAATGCTTTGGTAATCTCTTGATTCATGAAGGCTTCTTTATTCATTATATTTTCAACCATCATCCGTAAATCAAACACTTCCAAGATTTCTGCGATTTGTGCCACCCGCATCAGACCTTTTTCATTTTCGTCTAGTTGTCCGGTGTACAGAAACCGTAGAACAGTTTTAAAAGAGCCAAGCTGCACCGAGGAGTCCATCTTGACGACAGTAATTGGACACATTCTGTTTGAAACTAGGTTGACCTGCAGTTCATTGTGCATACTAAGAAAGCCCTTACCCCAGGAGGATAAGGCTCTCGAAGTCCCAACTAAATCTCCATCTCGCAAATCAACGCCCTTTAAGGTTCCATCGCTTTTTGAAGTGCGGAGACAGGCACTGGATGGTTTGAGGGTTCGACTATCCCCGTCGTCTTCTGTGTCAAGACTTATGGCTCTGATGAAACAATCCCGACTTGGTTTTTCTTTCTTCAGTGGCATTTTACCTGAATACTGAAACTCTTCCTGTTCCATTAAAAAAAGGTCATAAAATTTAGAAGAGGAGGTAGCTAAGAAAATTTTATGAGCATATAGGAGCTTCTGACCCTGAAGAATAAACACAACATCAGCACATAAAGGATTGTCCAATAGGTACCCGGCATCGTTCATACTGGCTGCGGGGCATTCTGGGATTTTGATAACTGGCGGTGGTGCTTTTGGAGGTAGGAATGGAGCTTGAAGTAATGGTTTTTTAACCTTCTTTAAATGTGATTTCCAAAACTGGAGATGTCGCCTGGAAATCAGTGCTGCCCTAATGGCATTATCAAACACATCCTTAATACCAAACTGGTCAAACACGCTGGTTTCGTAATATGGAATCCCGAGCTCCTTGGCAACTTCCCTTCCTCTTTCTGGTGGTAAAATGTCACTTCTTTTAATCTGTCTGAAAGGAAAACATGCAGCATTAATAAGATTCCAAATTATCCTGCTAAGATGTGTTGTATCAGGGCACTTGCAAAGGGATCACGTTTTCATAACAGTTATTCCTAAATTACACACCAGTGATACTTAAACAGTAAACAACAATCAACTAGCAGGAAAAGTGCAATTCAAACATTCTCTTGTACCTCAGATAGGCAAGTCTTATTTTGGGGCACTTAAATTGTTTACATATCTTAAAAGATACATGCACCACCCTACTTTTAATTTTTATGTCAGTGGGATTGTGTAACTTTGCTGCTGATGAGGTTTGCATTTTATGCACCCTTGTGCTATAAATACATTTTCTATTTTTGCACGAAACAAAACCCTCAGTCAATATTTTCTATTGATTTTCACAATATCATTTTTCAGCGCACCGCCTACTTGCACTAGGAAACAGAGCATTTGCTTTTACCAGTGTGTATCCTGCAAACATTTGGGGTTTAGGAAAGTTGCATGAGAGTGTTTTGTACAATATGAAAGCTATCACAAGACAAGCTATATTTATGTTTATATTTAACACACTGCGGCTAACTGTCAGGTTTTGCCGGGAGTCAAGGTCACATGATATGTGGTGAAAGCGATATTGTTCTCCAATAGCAGGACACGGTGGGAAAATCAGGTGGAGGAGTGGCCATCATTCACAAAGCTGAGGTCACTTGCTCCATTATGCCTCTGACCTTAACCAACTGCGATGCCATGCAGTTTAGAATTATACTTGCCCCCACTACCTCTTTTTCTGACACGCACATTTATAGACCCCCTGGTCCGTATTCAACTTTTTTAGATGCCCTCCTAAAGCTCCTTGCCAGTTTTATCATAGGGAAAGGAGCTCTCACGTCACTTGGTGATTTTAATATGCACCTGGATGACCCTGATAATGCAGCTACCAACAGACTTCGCTCAGATCTCGAAGCTCTGGAACTCTTTAAATTAGTAAACACTGCCACTCATGAAAAAGGGCATATCCTAGGCCCAATCTTTTCTAATGACCCGAAGATCTAGGTGCTCAGCCCGGTCCCAGTCCTATGGTCTGACCACAAGTATATCACCTTACTCTACACCAAACCACCTAGTCAGACACGGCAGGTGGGTGACTTCAAGTCAGGCAGGAAGTGGCCGAGGGTCGCCCCAGAGAATTGGATCAATCTCCTAAAGGCTTACCCACCATCCCTAAGAGATGATCCCAACGAGGCCCATTCGCGCTGGTCGGACTAGATCAACGATTCAGTGGAAAAATGCTTTCGTAAACCCACTATGAAAACACAATGTTATCCCAGAAGAGCAGCCTGGTTTAACAGCCACTTAGCCTCCCAAAGGAAGATATGTAAGAGACTAGAAAGGAACTGGAGGAAGACGTATGCCCCTGATCTTAAGACGCTGTACAGAAACGCGATCAGACAATACCACAATGATATTAAGGAAGATCAGACAAAATACTATGAAGAACGGATCAATAGGCCACCAACTCCCCCAAAGAGCTTTTCAAAATCATAAAGTCCCTCACTACCATTGAACAGAGTACCCCCACCCCCCAATCCTCCGAGGAGAGATGCAATGAGTTCACCACCTTCTTTAAGAATAAAGTGGAAATTATCTATTACTCACTGCACCAGGTGACTCTGAAGTCATGCAGGAAAGCACTACAGTCCAGACCTTTCCCCCCTTTCAATCGCCCCAACTCTTAACTCCTTTCCGGCACTACTTACGGAACTGCTGGGTCTTAGCCTAAAGTACATCAAATCAGGTTCACCTCTCGACCCTGCCCCCCCCATCACATTCTTCTCCAAGGAGGGGAGCCGGTTTTCTCCACAATGGTAGATCTCATTTCATTATCCCTGAGCACCGGGATAGTGCCCAAAAAATGTAAGCACGCCATTGTAAAGCCCCTGCTCAAGAAACCCCATCTTGATCCCACTATATTGGGGAATTACCGCCCCATCTCATTGCTCCCCGTTCTAGGCAAAGTCATTGAGAAACACGTAAATGGCATAATCTCACAATTTCTAGAGGAGAATAATATTCTGCACCAATCCCAGATGGGGTTCCGTCCTGAACACAGCATGGAATCTGCTCTCCTCCTAGTTACTGAGAAACTCAAAATGATATTGGACCGGGGGGGGGGTACCGCTGCTATTCTTCTCCTTGATCTAAGTGCGGCATTTGATACTGTTGATCACAATATCTTGATACATACACTAGGAGAGATGACGATTCAGGATAAGGCTATCCGATGGTTGTCCTCCTTCCTAAGTGAAAGATCTTTCCAATGCATGGAATCAGGCCTCTTCTCAGACACACTCGCTGCCCCATATGGAGTCCCTCAGGTATTGGCACTCAGTCCCATCCTGTTTAATATTTACATGAGTCGTCTGGCACAAATTGTAGGGGAGTTTGGACTGGCAATTGTGTCTTATGCCGATGACACACGATTGGTAATCTCAGTGTCTGATGCTACCAACTCCAATCACCTGCAGCTAGTTCCATGCATGGAAAAAATAGCTAAATGGATGGCCAACTGCAGTTCAAAACTCAACGGGGAGAAAACTGAGCTCATGTTCCTGGGTAACTGCACAAACCCTTAGAACAGGATCAGCTGGCCAGACAACTGGGGTGCGCCCCCTGCCCCGAAGCCCTCCGTCAAGAACCTGGGGATGTGGCTTGACCAGAATCTTTCAATGGATACCCACGCTAAAAAACTCTCAGCCACCTGCTTCGGTATCCTCCGCTTGATCCGTAAGATCATAGGCCTTCTTCCAGACCAGGCACGGAGAACAGTGATTCAGACACTATTGGTCTCAAGATTGGACTATGGTAACTCACTGAACCTAGGGGCCCCCAAATATGTAGTCAACAGGCTTCAGGTTGTTCAAAATGCGGCGACAAGGATGCTACTGAATATTCCCAAGCAGGAGTCAGTGAAATCCTCACTGAGCAAACTCCACTGGCTTCCTGTCTAATCCAGAGTCAAGTTCAAGGCACTCTGCCTAGCCCACAAAGCCATGCACGGTAGGGGTCCAGCCCTGTTATAGTCTCTCTTTTCCCCTTATGTACCCAACAGGTCCACATCTGATTTCCTAATGAGGACAACGAGGCTAAAAAGAGCCAGATGGGGAGGGAGATCCTTCACTCATCTGGTCCCAAAACTTTGGAACTCTATGACCACTGAATTGAGACTTTTGAAGGACCTACGTAGTTTCAGGAAGAAACTCAAAACCTGGCCCATTCCATGATTGTCCCTCCAAACCGACCCGCCACCCTCTCTGTAGCGCTGGGAAGCCCTTGGCAGCTATGCGCTATACAAATCACAAACATAAACATATTCACTAATGCCTTTTTGCACATCATTTAAAATTAGGAGAGATCCTGAGTTGAATATATGAAAGATGGTTTATTGAAGAATATTTCTTTAGTCAGAGTTACCAGGAGAAGTGATACTGGGGCTAACTAGGAGACAGTATTAACTATCTGGGGTGGAGCCTCCACCTTGCTGCTGCATTTATAACAAGCATTGGCATAGCCAATAGGTCTCGCTTTTGGGACCTTATAAGTATTTAATTATGCAGCACAATATCCTTGGTGCAACATCATCAACCGTTGCATGGCTAAACACTTATAAGGTCCCAAAGGCGAGACCTATTGGCTATGCCAATGCTTGTTATCAGTAGTAACTACAGAAGGGCAGTTAGTGAATAGGAAGAGGCTTACTCTTGTGGGTGAGTGCATGGCACTCCCTAAACCCATCTCTGGCCCTCTCTCAACCCCTCCTTCCTCCTCCCTTCACCCTTCGCCTTTAAGAGTACCTAGTCCCAATTTTCCAGCCTCTCTCCTCTGTCCCGCCCACATTTACTACTAAAACATACTTTTGCGTGCAGAGATCCCCACAGTTGAGCAGATATCTATTCACTTAAAAGATTGAAGAAGCGTATACCACCACACATAGGTATGTGAACAGTATTTTGTTATATGTTAGTGGTACTAGTAACATACTACAAAATGCAGCTTGTGAACAGGCCCCATAATCTTTGCGGAGATTCTTCTCTGCCCTCCCTCCCTGATGAGCCAGTGCCATATGTAACAAGATCCCATGGTATGCAAACATGTTATATACTGGGATTGTCATTTAAGTTGTTCTGTTAATGTTATATTTATACCAAGAAGTTACAAAGACTTGTGAGTATCAAGGAAAAGACAGTGCACGTACTAGGCAGTCGGGCAAAGTGTTGTAAGATGCTGCTTTGTGTGTGGCTGCGTGTCCACATAGCCTGGACTGTGCAGGCGTTACCAGGGTTCTGGCCACATAGAGGGTTGTCCCGCAATCAGTGTAGTAGTTCAGAACAGAAGGGTAGCAACGCAACTGTGGAGCTCTGCACTGAGCAACGGATATCAAACTTGGACTTCTTCTATGTCTGTTAAGCGGATGCCATGAGCTACAGGAAATGGCCATGGTCAAGCCTTTTGAACTGCCCTAATGATGATCTGTCCAGGGAACTCTGCCTGACGTTCTTAATCTAAGATGAAGTTGAGTTTTTCCTATAATGTCAGTTCCCATTTCGATCATATATAAGAAAGCATTTACATGAGATGGACGCATCGCAACACATAAATTCCCTTTTGCCTTGTTGCATTCATCGACCTTTTGTTACTTTTTATGTCTCTGAATTAGCTCCTTACTGCTGAAATATCCTTTGGCTCTTCTGGTGAATGTCTATGCCTGTTTTTTTCTGACAACAGTGTGCAGGTTGGTGCGTATTATATGGCAGTGTCATCTTGCCTGCCAGCACCAGCAGGTGATGGCCTAGAATGCGGCCTGTGGCAGAGATTAATTCAATCATTCCTTTAATCACTCTGTTGTTCGTTGGAGTAGATGCCTTAAAGTGCTCACTAGTCTGGCAGTTGTGGCTGGACTATTCTTTTTGGAGTGGGAGTAAGACTCATCAGCATATGGGTGTCCCACCTAGAATGGCACAATGGGTGAAAAACAATGGTCTGGAATGGAGCACTAAGCGATCACCAGCGGCTGAGGTTAATGCAAACATTCCTTCTATCTCTTCGGTTTTTGTGGTACACACTACAAATTGCAATGTTTGTAACTCAGCTTCAATTGACAAATAGACCAATTCACATGAGAGGGATTTGATTGGGTTGGCGTCACATCATTTGATGGCAATGATACCTGATTTTATATTGTCTATTGTAATTAGTCACTCAACTATTTTTTGTTGGGTAGTTCCCTACCTTCTAGGTTTAAGGGAGGGTAGCTTATGCGTCCAGCACTAGCTGACCAATGCTATACATAATTGATTAAAAAAAAAGTGAGTTGCGCTTGGTCCAAGAGTCTGGGAAAATGTAATAATGTATTTTTTCATTGGACAACGGGCCCATACAGCAGGGCACCTAGGCTTGATGGTCTTCATATGAGCAGAGGTGGGCCCCAACAATAACTCTGTGGTCCTGACTCCTATGGATGTTTGTGCCCCCTCCACACTGCCTCCTCCCCATATTTTCATTCTATTGAAACCCATCTGGCTGCCCCAGTTACCCAAGTAGCATTACATTATGTTGACACGTATGGACTAGGGTAGCCATTAGTCCTGTTTCTGCTGGATTGTCCTGGATTTGCAGTGTCTGGCCCGTGTCCTACACTCAGCCAGTGCAGGTCACCAAATGTACCGCTTTTTGTTCATAAAGGGACGATGAAGGTTATTTAGTAGTTGCAGCACATAAGGTATCCACAGAGGCCTCTTCAAGAACACGTTTATATTTAGAGATGCTAAAAAGTGGAATGTGAGCACCTGCATTGAAGAGGCCCTGAACAAGCAGGGAAGCGTTCTAAATCTTAAATATTTACATTGGGCAGAATGAATTAAACCCCAGTCAGCCCTGGAGACTAAATATCCGGTGACCCCTTATGAAGCGGAGAGTTTAACAAGGTTATTGTCTGTGGGAAAGGAAAATACAACTCTGTGGTTTCAGGAATCTTTGAAATCTATTTTCCAGCACTCTGAGGTGTGTTGGAAGGTTCAAATTTCAGCACATCTTTAATGTAACCATAATGTAGGAGCAAAGACAGCACTAAGACTAAATACTATATAATGGTGCTTAATTAATCAGGGAACAATGTAGCCCAGGTGGTCATTACCTGTCACCCGTAGCCATGATAATATATGAAATCTTAATTATATATTAATATGAAAACCACTGTCTGCCTTTCTTGAAAAAACATGCACAGTGCTTATTATCTGATCCTGCTACTGATCCTGTTTTGAAGATCACACGTAATGGCAGATTAGGGGTCAAAGGCATAGAGAGAACACGTTTTACCCAAGGTCAAACAAGTTGAAGAAATAGGAGAACCAAGATTGAAACACAGCACTGCTCATTTCAAGGCCTGTAATTTCGCACTATACCTTATTTTATTGATCAGACCATGAAAATGGGTTCTAGCCCAGTTTTGTTATCACACAACTGCCAGCAGTTACGCTTGATCCAAGTACTTCCACTCACCGAAAAAAAAGGAGCAGAGGCATATAGTCAAAAAATTGACCAGCCAAACGCACACATTTTAGTCACATGATAAGGCTGAGATTAAAACCCACGTCTCTTGGTTCCATGATTTCCAACTTGCCCCCTGCACCTCAACTGTTGTGGAGTAGTTTGTGATGGAAAGGTCCAGGGACTGCTCTCGCTAGGATTTTTCATGCTGTGTTTATTACCCGCATTTTTGTTTGTAAAGTGGTAAATACTGGATTAGATATTTGGTCCAACAGCTCAATGGCTAAACCCACCCAGGACCACTTTTTAAGGTTAGTGGTGCCATCTTGTTGGGGGTCCTGTCAAGGTGTTTTGTTCGAACTCTTATTACACAAATTAAGCCTGTTTCAAAGCGCTTCTGGTATTCGCAAATAAGGAAAGACATTTAGTAGGAGATTGGCCTTTTTCCTGGGTCCTAGGACAGTAGGTGGTTGCTATGCAGTATCCATGATGGATGCTGCCCTTTACATGTCCCATGCTCGATCGTATTATCGAATTCCAATTCAATGACCTAGCTATCTTTTGTACACTTGACTCTAAGGCGGTAACGAACAGGCAATACTAAATCCATCGAGTGGTAGAGGCAGGGACTGCAACTCAGTTACAGTATTGTAAAGTAAATACTCTCAGTAACTATGTCCAGTCAGATCTACAACGTTTAAAGAAACTGGGGGCTTTATTTAGAGAAGGACATTATGAAATGAAATCACATCACAAAAATATGCTCAGTGACTCTCCCTCCCACCTCAAATAAACATCTTCTGATGGCTATGCATGGCCAAAAATGTCTCTGCGTGCTCTAAATGTCCTGCAAGGTGATTTGGAAATGCTGGCAGTCCCCGGATGCTTGTTTCCGGTCCAGGGAGGACCCGGCTTGGGAGTTCGGGCTGGACTGTTCCCATGAGACACAGGGTCAAGACTGATTTGCATATGGCTGTGTGCAAACTGGGGTGGCGTAGTGAGCATAAGAATTGCCCCGGCAGTCTTGATATAGGCAGTCCCAACACATCCTCTCTCTAAGGCAAGAGCAGCTGTATATACAAGAAATCACAAATGTTAGACTTGTGAAGTTTACCGCACCTTGTAATTACCAGCGGGATAAAGTCCGCACCATTGGACTACCACTCTCCCCATTAAATTGACCTGCCTGTGTTTTTGTGTTTCTTGTCTTGTGGACGTGTTGGGCGCAGGAAGTTCAAATTTGTTATTCTAATTGCAGTTCTAGAACACATGGGGAAAGTGAAACTTTATCATTCTAGCCCTGAAATATTTTGAGGAAAGTTTAGTTAAACATTCGCTAAGTATTTTAGAATGGGTTAAAATACGATCATTTTGCATTGACCAATATGCTGTCCTGATGTTGCTCAGGGGAAAAATACTAAGAAGCCGGTAAGCACGAGGACAGACGGAAAGCACCAAAATCCCAATGTTATTCCCCATTGTTAAGAGCGGTTTGTTCAAACCAATTTAAGTCCGGTCCTCGGAATTCATTGCGGGGATAAACAGCGCACTGTATGTTTTAAATGCCTTTAGTCTCATTCCAATAGGCGTTTTGACATTTTTAAATTATTCGATTTCTTGTAATCCGCACGTGCTTCAAAGAGCAGGAGGAAAAAAATGAGCGAGCGTCACGGTCACAAAGAGCCGGTCCTACCTGGGCTGGTTATGTAACACGGGCGCGTTGTGTCACAACTCACATACCACGTTAAAAGACAATGACATTTGTGTGGAGTCTTAATTGTGTAACTCGGAGAGAGCGCCAGGGGTTTGCGAGGACGTGACCAGATGGAAGTGCTGTTGACAAAGAAGAAGCTGGCAGCACATTCTCACGAGCTCAGCGCGGCTGAAACTTTCCAGACATCGGAAATCTTTTGTTAACCTAAACGGCTTTTGTAGAGATCCTCCTCCCGCTTGCTGCTGGGTGCCATTAGCTGCGGAAAGGAGGGGCCGCGTTAGTAATCCTACACCTGTCTGAAGCGCACATGCCCTTCCACGAGCTGAACTTACCAAACAAGTGCAGGGCGGCATGAGCGCACCGGGGCTCTGGGCGCGCGCCCAGTGACTGGGGACAGAAAAGAACCCCTGGCCGTCCCGGGCGGCATTGTCTTGTGATGGCGCGCGATGACAGCAGCCTCTTCTCCGGGTCCAGAGGGAAGGTGGTCTTGTATCACAATGAATACAGCGCGTCCAGGAGGTGCAGCCTGCCGCAGGAGCTGCTGCACGCAGGGCTGGACGTAAGAGTCAGGCTGCAGCGCAACATGAAGAACCTGGAGCCCGTGTACCTGAGGCGGCAGAGGAAGAGGCCCTCCATCATCCCAGGTAGGGCTCCCTGATTCCCCCCCCCCCAAAAAACGAGCGAGCGCGGCAGCCTGCAGAGCTGACCAGACGCTCGTGCGTCATGGCCTTTGCCTGCGATTACACGCACGGCAGGCATGTGTTTCCAATTATCGCGCCTGCGTCTGGGCACGATAATGGGAAGCAGATGTCGGCCCTGCGCGCGTAACCGCAGGGAAAAGGCCATGGCTGCACGAGCGTCTGGTCAGCTTTCTGAAGCCCCTTACTATAAGTCTCGCAAGCAGCGCATGCGCTGCTCTAGGCTCGACCTAAAAATAATGCATAGGCTGATTGTCTCGGAGCTCTTGCCAAATATTCAACAGGACATGTTAGAAACAAACATTAAACTCGCATCCAACATAGGATAGGTATGCCATTTAGAGCGGGCATCACCGTACTTACAACATTGTACATTTCTAGTAACGTCACTCAAGTTGCACAACATCCAACACGGAACAGCACTTCTCCACAGGACATACAATTCACTATTTCTGCATGATACGAATTTGGTTTTAATGTATTCTGTTCTAGTTTATAGCAGAAAACATTATGATGTAAATACAAACAAGTATATATTTTAGCCACATATGCACAATACATCCTGTAATGTTGGAGCAAAAATCCAATTTTAATAAAAGCTAAATATCTCTGAAAGGATTGGAAAAGCATAGTCCCTGTGTACCCCTAAAACGTTGAAACACTGATAATCAGTCATTTTTAAAGTTTTGAAAGAAATGAAAAACACTGAAAAAAAACTAACTGAAATCCACAACAAATAGAAACTGAAAACAGGAAAGCTAACTCTTTAAGACAAAATATTTAAGAACAAATTAATACATAGATATTGTGATCTAAGGTTGTCCTACTTCAAATAGTGCTACTTCAATAGTGGTAAGTTTACCTTGCCAATGGGCGCCGGGCTCGATTTACAGCGTCGAGATCAGCATAGCGAAGATCGAGCTGGCACCCGACCAGAATGACAGGCGTGCGAGGGCAGAAATGCTTGATTTCGGAGGACCACATTGTTCTGACATGTTTCAAGGAGTTGGGATTTGCGATTGAAAAGCAGAGGACTACTACGTCAGACCTAATTCACACAAAAGAGAAGCAAATAGTTTTAGGAAGATAAAAGCATTCCTGCATGCCCTTCAGTTACACATTGTAAGAAAGCTTGGTTTTGACGTCACAGTCCAACTGTGTGCTCTCTACCTGTGAACAGATATGGGTTTGGATTTTGAGGCTTGATGTACAAAATTCGTTTTGCAGTTGCAAGCCCTGCAATTTGCAAAATAACAGGGTTTGAAATTGCATAATGGAATTGCTTAATGTCCAAACCCCCTTTGTAATTCAAAAAAGCATTTCTGAAACACAAAAGTGATTAAGCGACTCATTCTGATTCGCAGTTAGAGGTGGATGTGAAGGAGTGGTTCCCTTTTCATTTCAAATCTTAATGCGATGTATCAACACCTCAAAGGGGGGTTGATTTCCCATTTGCAGAACCTGCTCCCCCTACCGATGTCTTTCTAATTGGGAAGCTCTTCTTTTTTAAAGCATTAAAAATGAGGGATGGTGGTCAGCTGTTCCTTGCAGTCCACCAACTCTGCGTCTGTAGCCAATCACAAGAAGTCACAAATAGCGATCTGTCTAATTAATATGCCAATGAGGGAACAACCCTTGAGATTGCTCTGGAACACACTTAACACCGACGCAATCTGTATTTCAGAAAGAGCCATGCTAGTGCTTCAGAGGTGCAAAAAGTGGGAGCACTTTCTATATTGTGAACTTATGTCCTTAGTTTCATAGCTTCAGAAAAGACTAGAC